>NDXB01001722.1:25619-119141 GCA_002631895.1 Agapornis roseicollis | reverse complement strand
AAAAAATGTTGTAGTTTTTTTTTTTTTTTTTTTTTTTTTTTTTACCATTACCATTACCATTACCAGATTATACAAACCGCATATTTTTTGGGAAAAAATAAAACCTTATAGTCAGACTGGAATTCACTGGGAAAGCAGTACAAGATGATAATGACCTGTAAGGCTGTCAAGTCTGCTGAACTGCAGGCTGTCCTATGTAAGAAAGTTTGATTGACTGCATTGTATGTTAAGATTGCTTGAGGAATAGAGGAGTAAGGGCTTTAATTACATGATGAGGCAGGCATTCACTACCTGCATTCCCTGACCCTTCCCATCTACTCCCAGAGGGTATAGCTCTGTGCTAAATCCTTACCTCACACCTAAAGTTAGGATAGCTGCTCACATATACAGAATACAGAAGGAAAACAACAGTAGCTCCCGCCAGACTTCTGACAAGGCTATTTAGCTATTATTTATCTTTAGCTATTTGTTTGTTAAGCAGTTGCTGACTCCTGGATGTTAGTGTGCTGGCTGAAACAAACAGCTCTGAATCCAGACTCTGTTTTAGAGTTCCCTGCTGTGGTGTGTACTCTACATTTAGGCAGCACAGCAATTGTCCCAGCCTAAAGACCAAGGGAAAGGCTAAAATGAGTGGGCTTGCACTGCCTACACTCAGCCATTTGCTCTGTGCATTAAAGCAGGAAGTTTTCTACATCCATAGATAACACTGCAGAACCCATCGCTCTGCAGTGTTATCCATGCAGAGCTTTATGCTTGCAACTCTCAACCTAAATCAAAGACCATTACGGAAGTTGTAGTTTACAGTGTAGTGAAGTCTGCTGCACTTAGATGGTAACTTCTTGAAGCAAAGACCACCCTGTTAATATGCACAGTAAGTAACCATGTGTCTAGGTCTTAAGGTACAGCAAACACAAAACAAGAAAAGGCTCAGTCACAAAGAGTTTGTAGTCAGAATTAAACAAGCAAGATGTGGAAAAATATGAGACATGAAAATTCCTCACAATTACCATATAACTGAGAAACCAAGGTACCAGAATGTTAAGCCACAACCCCAAATCCCACAGGAAAACTGTGGCAAAATATGGGCTAGAAAAGCATCAGGAATAACCCACCCCATCTCTGTGCTCTTTCCTGGGCATCTTCCCAATCAGTGTGAGACACAGGGCACTGAGCTCCATGGGCCTTTGGTTTGGCTTACTACTGCTGCTTTTATTTTCTTCCATTCAGCCACAAGCCCTGTCTGAGCCTGCTTCAAAATCCACCAAAAGCACTTCACTCTCCTCGGCAAAAATAATGTAGGTCTTGTGCTTGTTTCTTGCTGGGTCTGACTGGAATTCTCTATATTGTACATTGCAGAGGTGAGGAATGCTGGGCTATATGTACCCCTATGTCTCTGCAGTTCTTACAGGCCTGAGGCTCAATCCACTATTTACAGATATCAGAGGAATGTATGACGATAAAAATTAAGTTAGAAAGATATTATCACTACCACTGCAACCTCTTCACACATTTCACACTCTCATAAAACAGAGCTGAAAAAGCATTCAGAGATTTCAGCTTGCCTGTTACCTCCACACCAGTAGGTAAGGCACACCTTAAGTATGGTTAAGGCCATACCTAACCCTCTTCTGGCTAATAGAACCTGTTAAGAATGTCCAGTGTTTGCCTCCATAAAGTGAAAAAGCAGAGGGAACCTTGTCCCAGTATCATGAACCCCTATTCCCAGTATAGTCTCTTGCCACAATACCCTGGTAATAATCTCCCAGGGAATCTAGAGACTCTTACTGCATTTGGATGAGTGAAATGGAAAATTCACAAAACCAGGTCAGCTCTTCCTATCTAAGTGGTGGAGACAAGTTTGGGTAATTTATTTATTTATTTATTTATTTATTTATTTTACTATCACTACTGGATCCAGTAGTAAGCACTGGTTTGATGTCTGATAAAGGCTTAACGGATTTTCCTCCTTCTTGCTTCTCTGCACTGACAAGCTCTTCTCATTGCTTCTCCACCACGAAAAGAAGCAACAAAAGGGCTCCTGGAAGACAGAAGTCTTGAACTCAAGTGTGACCTCAACCACTGCTATTGCAATAGAAGGGATTTCCCTTTTATGATCCTTTTCCTCCCTTCTAGATGAATCACCCCTCTTGCAGAATTATCTGATACTGAAAGACCTAGCAAATGATTGAGCTATTAAATGCTGACTGCTACTATCCATAAGCATTATCACAGTCATCCTCCTATGATAGAATATTACAGGAGTACGGTCTTGGCAATGCGTCTTTCCTAATGTAATCTCTGAAACACTTGGAGGTGTTGTTCTGAAAGCGCTGAGGTCCTGGTTTAGTTTAGTGAGCATGAGCTCCTTCTTCCTGAACAGGAAAAAAGAAGTGAAATAATTAAAATAATTTAGAGATACAAAGCTGAATGAGTCCTTGAGAGGCTTGTTCTTCTTCCCAGGTACAACAAAGAACTATTAGTGACTGATGTGCATAAAACTGATTACTTAATTCCCCTCAAAAAATGGATATTCTGCAGCTTTCTTCAACAGCCTGCTCCAGGGTTATACAAACTTCACCACTTATATGGGTGAGGTTTTTTACCATTAAGCCTAACCAGCATCTAGGTAGCTGCAGTTGAAATTATTTCTTATCCTGTCCTCAGTGGCAAGGAGAACTTCCCCCTTCCCTCAAGAGATACAGATATGCATACATACATAAAAATATGTGTGTGTGTGTATGTATATATATAGGTATGTTTGTATGCATGTGTGTCTACACAGACACTTCAAAGAAGAAAATTTTCCTTGCCCTTACATATACCTATATATGTTTATGTTTTGTCAGATACAAATATTATAATATAAATGATGGGATAATCCATGGGGTATAATTACAAGAAATAGGAGTAAATCAGAAAAGAGGAATGTGTGTTCATGTGTTCTGTAATTATTGATGTTGTTGATGTTTTTAATGTATTCCTACATTGCCTAGGAGATCCAGTTGACAAGACAAAACTTCATTTTGTGCTGTGCAAACTCAGATCAAATGAATTCCTGCCATCCTGCTCAGATGTATATGATAAACATCAGCCTTAGCCATGCCACGTGCAATCAACTTTCAGTTTATCAAGGTGTAAATAGCAATTACAAATAATCAGATGTGCTTACTGTTTAGAAACATAAAAATAAGCTGTTGCCTTTTCAGGTTTTCCTGGGACTCAGCATCTCCTTCATAGGCTCATAGCTAGTACCTGCAGAACCATTGGTCCCCTTACTCAGGCCTATTTTCCTTTTCTCTTTCTAGTAATTGAAAACCAGAAAGGGCTAGGACCACTTGCTAACCTATTTTCTGCAGTTTCATGTACAAAGCAGGGTATAAGTCAGCTTGTCTTTCCCTACTTCTTACTTTAGCTCTTCATTCCCACTCCACAGTGCAACTCTATCACTTCAAATGTTCTCTGTAAAACCCTCTGAGGGGCCAGGCTTCATAACACAAGAGAAATGCTTTGGATAAAACCAAACTTCATTAGGGACTGTAGTGACAGGACAAGGGGGAAAGGGTTCAAACTTAAACAGGGGAGATTTAGATTGGATATAAGGAAGAAATTCTTTCCTGTTAGGGTGGTGAGGCACTGGAATGGATTGCCCAGGGAGGTGTGCTCCATCNGAGAAATGCTTTGGATAAAACCAAACTTCATTAGGGACTGTAGTGACAGGACAAGGGGGAAAGGGTTCAAACTTAAACAGGGGAGATTTAGATTGGATATAAGGAAGAAATTCTTTCCTGTTAGGGTGGTGAGGCACTGGAATGGATTGCCCAGGGAGGTTGTGAGTGCTCCATCCCTGGCAGTGTTCAAGGCCAGGTTAGACAAAGCCTTGGGTGGCATGGTTTAGTGTGAGGTGTCCCTGCTTATGGCATGGGTGTTGGAACTAGATGATCTTAAGGTCCTTTCCAACCCTAACTATTCTATTATTCTATGATTCTATGAAACACATATATATATAGCTTTCTGCTAATCAGTAATCCAGTGTCTCAACCCATATGAGGCAACAGGGAAATTATCCAGGAGCAGAGAACAGGAAGATGCTGAAGGAAACATACTCTGGGTAAATTACACCACACCACACACACATAGCTGCCCTGGTTATGCAAGTAATTACCCAGCCCAGTTCCTCAGGAATCCAGCCCCCTGGATTCCAGCCCTCCCTCAACCCATCAGTCTTTAAGTCTTCCTATCAAACTACCACTTACCAAGGCAGCAGAGAGGCTAGGTGAGGGGGACGTGGGAAAGGGGAGAAGAGCTGTACTAAAAACCTTAAAAAATCCCCACAAAAAATGGAAGGGATTATTCTTTTTCCAGGCATATCCCTGACTTCTTTTTGAACAAAGGCAGAGAAGGAAGGATGACAGGCTTTACAGAGCTAGCCACGGGCCTACAAACACTGGAAAAAAGCATCTGCCACATAACCAGACCATATAACACAAGCACAGGAGCTGAGCCTGCTGCTGGAGCTCAGAGCTGAAGAGGGAGCCCGAGGCTGAACTCTTCCAAAATGCACCTGCTCTCTGAAGGACTCAAGCCCTAATTCCAAAGTGTGGCGCTACCCCGGCTTCTCATCAAGTCAGAGCGGTGGGTGCTCAAGAATGGGCAGGAGCTCAGCCTCTCTAAGGATGAAGTCCTTTAAGGCTGCAAGAAACCTGTTGCGTTGTATTTTGTTTCTGAGTGTTTTCATGTTGCAAGGCTGGTGAACAAGGAACTGCCCTCTTTCCAGCAGAGATCTCCTCCATAAGTCATATTTACAGGCCTTAAGTATTGTTTTCTATTCAGCATGTTTTTCCACTGCACAGATTTTAGAATGTTGTTTAAAAGTGTGATTGATTACAATAATTAAATGTAATGATTCCTACAAACTGCTAGGCATGTCCAAGAGTTTACAAACATACTTGTGCACTAAGATCTTCCTGATTTGGTAACTTCAGGCAGAAGTTCTACCCCTTGCCTGCAATAACCTTACTTTGAGCAGGGCTGGATTAAGGCATATATCTCCTGCCTTAAAATGCCAGCATATGGAGTCAGAGGATTATGTATCAGTCTAACCTCTAATTAGAGAAATGAAGCCACTTGTGGTTACTTACAATACAAATTAAACCTGTGAAGCAAATACAAACTAAATGGTGAAAACTACAACTTGCTTGGGTTCAAAACCAGTCAGGAAAAACAATGGCTTCTAATAGGCAGGGCTCCCTTTTCATCCTGTTGGGACGGTACCTGCAGGGGTGTGGGCACCTACACTGACACCAGCCTCTGCATGGGCACAGAGGCCAGCGGGCCCTGTACAACCCATGCCCGTGTGGACTAGGATGAGGTAACGGCTCCTGGAAATAAGCGTCTTCTTCGCTGCTGCTGCTGGTGCAGAGGGGATGCGGGTACACCGGGGTACAAGAGAGCTGCCCCGCGCTCTGGGCACGGCACGGCACGGCACGGCACGGCAAGCTGCAGCTGCCGCTTCCCCGGCACAACTCCCCGCAGCCCAAGGGACAGGACGATACCCCACACGGGGACGCTGCTCCGGCCCCAGCCACTAGAGCCGCGGTCTGCCTCACACCCCTACCGAGCACCGGAGCGCGGCCGGCGGGCCGAGACGGACTGCCGCCCGCAGTATGATGGGGTGCGGAATAAGGAAGGACCGAGTGACAAACGGCTCCGAAAAGCCCGCCGGTGAGCCAGAGCGGCCTACCGGCAGCTGGGCCGGGCCTGGAATGCGGCGGTGCCCCCTAGCGGCGGCGGCCGTGCGTGCCGGCGGCGGTTGTCACATGTCGGAAAGTCCCCGGCGCTGCCGGTGGAAATCCCCGGTGGGGCTTTTTGTTGTTGTGTGTTTTCTCCTTTCTTCCTCGCCAGGGCGCTGAAACAGAAAGGGGAAAAAAAAATCCCCAAGAGGCTCGGCTCAGCCCCTCATTCCGCGGCGGCAACAGCAACAACAGCAACAGCTCCGGCGCGGAGGCTGCGGCGGAGGGAAGGAGAGCCCTGGCTCGGTTCGGGGCTTGATGGCTGCCGAATACAACTTCTCCCCACCGCCCCATCCCCGTTGCTGAAGCAGGAGTTACCGACCGGAGGAGGAGCCCGCCGGCGGAG
Organism: Agapornis roseicollis; assembly: GCA_002631895.1. Taxonomy (NCBI): domain Eukaryota; kingdom Metazoa; phylum Chordata; class Aves; order Psittaciformes; family Psittacidae; genus Agapornis; species Agapornis roseicollis. The sequence goes on along the minus strand of NDXB01001722.1, from coordinate 113,006 downwards.
GGGTGAGCACCGCTTGGGCATAAGGGAGGAGGGAGGGAGGGAAGGAGGGAGGGAAGGCAGCGGGGCGGCTTCCCCTTCGGCGTGCCGCTTGACTGCGAGGGGACCAAGCGGGTACGCAGGGGTCGCGTTGGCCGCCTGCAGGCGTGCGGCGCCTCCTGCTGGCTGGGGCGGGCGCAGCGGGTGTGTTTCTCAGCGCTGGAACCCTGTGGGTTTGTTACTGGCTGCTTTTCGGAGGGTAGGGAATTGGTGTAACTTTATGGAACCACCGGAACATCTCCGGACAGCGTGCAGGTTTCCCGAGTATCCCCGGTACTACATGTTCAGGAAGGATGCTGCCTCAGATCGTTGTTTAATCATTGTTTACAGCTGTTCTGGGAACTCGTAGTACATGTGAAAAGGTTGAAATAGTATGGTGTCTAGTAAAGCACAGTGCAGTATAAGCTAATCTAATTGTGGCTGTGTTTTCTGACCTTTAAATCCCTACCTTAGGTGGCTGGTAAGTTCTGCTTGTTTCATCACATTGTTTTTGAAAAATAAGGGTTGTTCAGCTGTTGCTTTGATTGACATCTAATGACAGTAAATAGATCAGACAGTGATTTCCATGTATGGAAGGGAAAATATGCCAGCAGACTAGAATATTGAATAACAAAGTTTCAGCAAACGCTTCTCTAAACTCAGTACCCTTTGTTACATAAAGCTGGAAATAACCATTTCAAGGGTCCGTGCTGGTGGTGCTTAATCATGTGATTCACGTAAGAAAATCCCATTGACTCAATGACTCTACTTGTATCAGTAAGAATTCAGTCATCCCAGAGCAAAGTATAGCTATGATTATTAAGCAAAGATTAATAAAGGCTTGTTTATGTTTAATTTTTTAAATCATCCAGACATTTAAATATGGGATTACAAAATAGCACATGTTGGTAGGGAGAGTTGATAAGAAAATGTGTTATTTCCATTATATGGCTGTATATTGGTGGAGAAATGATAAGAATATGTCATGTTTGTTAGCTAAAGAAAACATTTTTCACGTACTGCAAGAAGTGCCAGCTCTGAGCCCTGACCCCAGGGCTCTTACAAGATCAGAGGAGGTGCTGCGTGAATGCAATGCTCTGACTGAGCAGAGAGGACTTTGCAGTATCTTGTGTTTCACCTGCTTCTTTTTAGGACGTCCACTGAATCTCTGCATCAGCTGGTACTTGGAGAGGTTATAGAGGGCAGCTTCTGGCAGCAGGTGTTTAAGGCCCCCATCATGCCCTGGCAGGGTCCTTTCCAGTGCTCTGGCTGTGTGGTTGGAGGTGGAGATTACCAATGGAAGTGTCTTGGTGAAGAGGAGAGAGCAGCTGGCTCCCTGTGGGAAGGGTGCACTAAGTCCTTTTGTGGTAGAGGGGTCTTCTGCCTCTGCAGACCTGGCAGTGTCTTCCTGGTCAGTCCATCAGGCTGTGGACCTTCCTCCTCTTCCTGGCCCTCCAGACTCACATCTCCAGAGAAAGTGTCCTAATAGCTGTATAAACCGTTTTTCAGTTGCTGCTTGTCTACCTGTACTTGGAAAGGTGTATATTCAGCCCTTGATATTTATGCCTCGATATTTGTCCCTAGATTCATAACCTCAGTGGTGTGTTTTCCTCATGTAGCCAGCTGTGTTCTAAACACATTAGGCATGACTACCTTTATTTGTCTTAATAGAAATTTTGCTTTCTTTTTAAACAGAAAGACAGCATTGGGAACCTCTCCATGTAAAAATAGGTTGTTGGTGGTGTTACTGTAGTGCACAGGAGTTTTGAGGGATGTGGTCCCTACATTTGGCTCTAGCTAGCCACAAAGTTAGTGTGCCGTGCATAAGTATTTCAGAGGTGTAGATAGTTTGAGGTTATGGGGGTTTTTGTTCTTCCTGCTATAGTCCATGAGGCCAGAGATACTGAAGAAAGGGATGCAGGGCAGCAAACATTACGTGTCCCACTGTGGAAAAACATTGGGGGTTTTGAGCCAAATGGAAATGCTTTTTCAGCTGTGTTGACTTACCTCTGAGTAATAGCAGCACTTCAGCCCGCACCCCCACATGCAGCACGAGCATCTCTGGGCAGTAGCCCTAATGCTCACAAAATATAAGAAGGCTCAAGAAGAGTAACATAAGCCTGTCCTTGAGTGCTTGCTCTGCAACAAATTTGCTGTCTTCAGCCACTGTAAGTATGGGGCAGATGCTAGCGTGACATGTAATTCTTGGGGCTCTTTTTGGGCTGAACCAAGCATCCCTTCTCAGAGTGTATGGGCTGTGGAAATGTGAAATTATCTGCTGTTTTTTTGGCATGTCATCAAAATGAGAACTTGAAACATGCTGGAAGTTCAGCAGATTCATTTGGGATTACACTGTGCAATTATTAATTAGTCAAGTTTCCAGGATAATTTTCCCTTCCCTTGATCTTGCCTTCTTTTATCCTTACTTTGATTTAAATGCCTTTTTTTTTTTTTTTTAACAATGCTGCAGTTTTCTTAGTTATGGATAAATTGTCTTTAATACCTCAGTAAATGACAGCACAACGTGATGGAAAGTCAGTGTCTNACTTTTTATTTTTTTTTTTTTTTTTTTTTTTTTTAACAACGCTGCAGTTTTCTTAGTTATGGATAAATTGTCTTTAATACCTCAGTAAATGACAGCACAACGTGATGGAAAGTCAGTGTCTATACCCAAGTAATACAGAAAGGCTAATGCGTCTGAGCCTTAAGAAGCATCATCTATATAAGGCTCAGTGGACCTCATCCACTCTGTCCTTTTTTTAGGCAAAACTGCAGCCAGAATCCGGCCCCTGAAACTGCCTTCTCAGTCTCTGCAGAAGTGATAGCAATGTTGTGCAAGGACACTAGCATGTCAATAAAAGGATTCTTTTTCATTTCAGATGTCTTCTAGAAACATGGCTGGCCAACACATCCTTCCTCAAGCTTTGTATCAGAGCAATATGCTGAAAGCCATGAAGATTAGAGAGAGGACACCTGAAGATCTGGTCAAACCCCCCAATGGAATAATTCACCACTTCAGGACTATGCACAGATACACCATAGAAATGTTCAGAATGTGCCAATTTTGTCCTCAATTTCGGGAAACGCTTCAGAAGGCCCTGACTGACCAGGCCACCCAGACTTCGCTGGAGCGCCAGAGGAAGCTCAACTGGTGCATGGAAGTTCGGAGACTTGTCCCTTTGAAGACTAATGGTAAGTTGTGAACACGTCTTTTCACTTGCATTGAAATGGCTGATATGAATGTAGCACTGTTATTAATAGCATCTGAGTTCATGTTACTGAAACAGAAGCACACAGCTGTAAAGAAGTGATGCCTTTTAATCTTAGTTCTGTAAACTAAAATTCTTTCCACATGATGTAGTGTCCTGAGGCTGTAGCAGACCCCTGCCCATACCACAGGGTTATGAATAGCCTGAAAATCTCACAAATGTTTTCTTAATATCAGTAACCCATGGCATGTCAGAGTAAAATACCAGGCAGTAAACTTGAATCTGACTCTGTGGTGTGTTGACTGCCTTATCAGAAGTGCTGAGCAGCCTTTAATGCCAGTCAAGAGGAGCCTTCTGCTGCTTTGAATGGTGGGGATGCGTTCCTGCATATGTATATAGCAGAATTAATGTCCTGCCATAAGCCCTGCCTTTGTAGCTGTCAGGCACGGTTCACTTGCTGATCCAACTTTAACGGTGGTGTAGGCAGGAGCATCCTGGACGTGGAGCCTCTGGGAGCCTGTCTTCACTGGCCCTGGAGTCAGTACCCTGCACCTGGCTGGCTCTCTCATCCTCAGCTACCTGGCAGGGTTTATCAGCTCTTGCATTCCCTCAGCACTCACCAACTCTGTGTGTTTGATTTATAGCCATTTTTGTGAAACACCAAGTTGCAGTGCCCTTTTCTTTCAAGGGTAAGTGCTGGTTTGAGGACTTTGCTTTTGGGTTAAATTGTGTGTATTGCATCAAATGCTGTAAATTAAAAGGTACAGCAGCAGCTCAAAGACTGCCTGAATGCTTTACATGTGTCCACAGTCTTGAGCAGGAAACTTTTGCACATGACTGTAAGGTTTGCTGGACATTTCACATTCAGTGGAGGAAAGATTCAGTAATAGCTATGACTTATGGTCACATACCTGAAAACTCAGACTCAGGATTCCCTACAGCACAGATTGTCCCAAACTGGGGAGGTAGACTGGGACAGTGAGGACTCCAGGAACATGGAAAATACACAGTCTTTGCTCAAAGAGCAGATCACAGTGGGTATGGGTGTGGTGGACCTGCAGCCTGTTGAAGTCCTTCTGTTATGTTCTGTGGATGCTTCTTATCTGCTTATATACTCGTTGCCCTTATCTTCTAGTCCACATTCTTCCCATCCAAAGTTCTACCATGTTTCTCAGTCTGATCATACACTGCCCTGTTGTGCAAAAGCCATGAGAATAGAACTGCTGTACAAATGTTACTGCCCTGACCTAGAAGAGCCTGATTCTAATGTGTGTCTCTGTAACTGTGATAGAGGCATTGTCCTTATGGTGAGGTTCTGTGGGCTGCCTCTGCACTGGCATAAAATTCTCGTAACTGTAATTAGGCTGTGGATGGAGATCATGTGATCTTGGACTTCGGAAGGGCTGGAGTGGCAGCTGCAATAGGCAGCACTCTGTCAGTTCTAGGAAGGTAACATTGCTCGAAGCATTGCATCTTCAAAACTTCGCCCCAAGAGATGCACTCTAACAGATTTACTAGGAAAATGGACAACGTGTGGGTGAATAGCAGCAGTTTCATAATCCCCCATCTCCTGTCAATATGAGCCCTCCAGGGGTTAACACTGCCTGGACAGGCCCTTGTTACTGACAACCTTATACTCAATAACTGTGACTTCTTGCCTTGTCTCATGACTGTCAGTCAGTGTTACACATGGGAACAGTGTGGACTTGGACCTCATCCGTGAGCCAGCATACCAATATACAAGATGCTGAAATATTAGGGCAAGTTGAGGGAAGCCAAAGCAAGGACTTCGTTTGTGGCCCCCCTGTACCCTGTGCACTTGGCTGCTCAGTCAACTTCAGCTCAGTGCTTTAGGGTCATCAAGGGCATGGGTAGCAGGAGTGGCTTCGTGAACCTGCGGTTTATGCAAAGTAGTTGTAGTCAGAGACCTTAGCACAGGAGAGAAGGTAGATCAGACTGAGGGAGAGGATCCCTGAAAGAAGGGACAGAAGCTTGGAGAAGCCATGTATTATCCCAGAAAATACCATGTTGGGGTTTTATTTGGCATGAAGAATATTTTATTAAAGCATTTAGCTGCTTAACCTATAGATGTGGGAGGAATAGATCAGTTCTTTCAGTCAGCAGTGGGCTTTCTTCAGAAAATTCTGGGGGTTTTTTTGGATGAAAGTTGTAATTGTTGAAAACAGAGAAAGTATCTCCTATAGGATCATTCCGTGTATATTTTACCTGATACGTGTATGAGTTTGTGGAGTGGTTGGGATTTTCTAATAAAAACCCTGCCCTTTTGAATCCCCACCGCAGACCTGTGCGTGGAGGATAGAAGGCAAGCAGTAGGAATACAGAAATTGAAACTGTTTCTTGTTGGCTGCTGGCCGCTTTTTCTTTTTAATTTAAAAATTCCAGCCTCTCTGGGCTGCCGAGAGTTCTCTTGTATAACAAATTGGCATTCATTCCAGCTGCCCTGCCACACCCCCTGGGAAAGTCCGAGGGAGGCTCCGCTGCTCAGCCCGACGCACCGCAGAACAAAAAGTACAACTGTTACTCAATTGCTAGTCAAACAGTGCAGGGGAATTCCAAGTGCTGTGTAAGGAATTTTGGGCAGCACGTCTCAATTGAAAGTGAGGTCTTGGAGAGAGAGCAAATACTTAATCTTATCTTTACTCTAGATTTTGCAAAGGGAAAATTTTAATGGGATTAGTATGTCAGCTTTCTCAGTCAGAAGGAAACCCAGTCACATTTCTGTATTACATGTTGTTCCCTGATTTTTGAGCTCCAGTAAGCAACCCGTGGACTTGAAGTAAACTTAGCAGGACAGTATTCAGAAACCAGAAGGCAGTTGCAAGAACCTGATGTGCACTGAGTCTGTAACAATTCATGAAGTGTTGAGCTTTTTCCATATGAAAAAAAAAACCAACCTCATAGCTTTACCACCGTCATGTCCCCTATTCCAAGGAAATTGCTGTGGCTTTTTAGCACTGGGTCAGTCTGTTTACCACTGTAGTAAACACCGGACCTAGTTTTCTATCTAAGGATATGACAATAATGATTCTTGATGGCTCCCTTTCAGGGCAGGCATCCCCTTTTGAAGAAGATTGCTAGAGATAAAACTTGAAACCCAGCCATAGGCATATTTTGTCACACCTTTTAATTAAGTTAGTTGGCTCCTCTGAGTCTCAGTTTCACCCCCTCTAAAATTGCAGAACATCACTTTCCTTCCTACCTGTAAAGAGGACTTTTTCAGTGGAAGGAAGGTGTCTAAATGAAAATCAAATCATTGTTTTTCATTTAGTTTTCATTTTGTGTTTTAAAGAACAACCCTCTAAATGAAATATTTAACAGCCCAGAATACTATCAGTTCTGAGGAAAGCAAGAGGTGTTCCTGTGGTTGCTTTACATAAATCACTTACTCTTCTCATTCTATCTTGTTTTTTATTGCAATTCCTCTATCAAACAAGGCCAAGTGCCAATCCTTTCGATGTAGTGCTGCTTACCAGGGGACATGAGGCTTGGTGCTACTATAGTATTTTCTGAGTGCCATCGTGTATATTTGTGTCAACACTACTGAGGGAGAGTTACATGTTCTTTTTTAGTTTTAAGATGATTTTGTTGCATTCAAAACCTATCTCAGCTATGTTTGACATTTGCAGTTGACCCCAAAAATTTAGTTCGTGACACCAGTCAAAGTTAATAAGGGACATTATTGAATGACAACTTAACACTGACTAGTGAAGGGACAAATCCAGTAGAGAGGACACTTTCTTCCTTTCTGTCTCTGAGCAAATTGCTCATAGCTGTGGTCTCCTTATTAAAACCCTTCTGTCTGAGGCTTAGGGAGAAGTACACAGGGAATATGCATTTGTGCAGCATAATTCCATATCCTGAGTGTTTGTGGGGTTTTACTTGAGCAACCATTTAAAAATAATGTACTCTTTCTATTTTTTTGCAGGTGATGGCAATTGCCTCATGCATGCTGCGTCACAGTACATGTGGGGTATTGAAGATATTGACCTTGTCTTAAGAAAAACATTGTTTAGTGCACTGAAGGAGATTGACACACGGAACTTCAAGCTCCGCTGGCAGCGGGAGGCTATTAAATCCCAGGAGTTTGTAGAAACAGGACTCCACTATGACACCCGGGTAAGGTGGCCTGAGGGAATGCTGCTGTTTCCTGATTCTTGTCAGCATTGCCTTATTGATTTGGTTTGCTTTTTGGCTTCATTGATTCTGCTATTAGTGGAGAGTAGAAATAGTTTTCCTGTGGAGTAAATGGGAAAATGTGATTATTTTGAGTATTGCTGAGCTGCAGCTGATTCCTGACCTCCATGTCTTTGAACTGTTACTGAGGGATGTTTTTTTCCCCAGAACTGGGAGGAGGAGTGGGAATACCTCATTGAAATGACCTCCCCAGAAACATCTGGGGCTCGGAACAGGCTTCCATATAATGCACTGGAAGAAATCCACATCTTCATCCTTGCTAACATCCTCAGAAGGCCAGTCATTGTCCTTGCAGGTGAGTTGCCCAGCCAGTCATCTTACTGTGTTACTCTGTGCTGTGTTGGTAATCTTACTTCAGTAATGGCTGTTTTCTGGCAGATGCATTTCAGAACAAGGTGTTTTCAGCAATTGTTCTAAACCAGCCAGAGTATATGTTTTTTCTTGCCCGTAACACATACTTATTTGTGTTTATTTGTGTTTTATTTTTCTCCCTTATGCAGATAAAGTGGTAAGAAGTTTAGAGTCAGGCTCCAGTTTTGCTCCTCTGAACGTTGGGGGTATTTACTTGCCTCTCCTTTGGCCAGCTGAAGAATGCTACAGGTACCCAATTGTGCTCGGCTATGACAACATGCATTTTACACCACTAGTGACTCTGAAGGACAGTGGACCAGGTATTTTTCAAGTGCCTTCTTTGGTTTATGTCACTTCTTCAGTATCAACATGGTGATAAAGCATTCAAAGTATAATCTGGTTTATATCTGCATTCTTAAAATAAATGTAAAAGATTCCTTTAGAATATGTTCTTGACGTGTGACCAAAACAGTTTTGTCTGTAAACCTGAAACTAAATGAGGACTAAAGGTTGCCCTCAAAATGCTATCTGAAAGTAGAGTACAACTCACCTGCTTGCAGGCTGGAATTAGTCAAAGGGTGGCCTCTGCTTCCTTGTGTTTTGGTGTCCTTTCCACACCTTGTCATAAGAGAAGAACCTTTGAAGGACATGGTCTAACAGCAGTGTACTGCTCTCTGGCAGGGATCATGAAATATATGCTTTGTCATTTTTAATGCACTTCTGAATGGATAGCAGTTCTACGGGTTCAGGTTAGGCATCTTCCCATGGAAAGGCATAACAAACTAAGATCTACAATGCTGCCCACACTGAGAAAAATATTGCTAGGGGGAGAAACATAAAAACTCCATGGGATGGGGCTAAGTTTGTGGTCCATATGTGTCTGTGTCCTCCCCCAGTGGCACAGTTTAGAAACTGGTTGGTCTGGCCCGCCATTCTCCTCTGTCTTCAAAATTCACCAGCAGTGGTGACATCTCCATGTTTTACAACTTGTGGTTACTCCTGCCTGGTAAACTATATATATATCTCTAATCCATCTTGTTTCCCCACAGAAATCCGGGCTGTCCCTCTGGTTACCAGTGAAAAAGGCAAATTTGAGGATTTGCATGTGCACTTTCTGACAGACACAGAAGAGAGGGAGAAAGAGCAGCTGCTGAAAGACTATCTGATGGTGATAGAAATTCCAGTGCAAGGCTGGGATCATGGAACAACTCATCTAATTAATGCTGCAAAGTGAGTGTCATTCCTGTTTCCTCAAAGCCATCTAGTTTACAGAGATGGGAGAAGCTGGACAGTTCGGTGTGTTCCTTCAGTCTTCCCTTCCTTCCACAGTAGTTCCTGTGTTTACCCTCTGAAATATTAAATATTTACATTACTGTTGACATGCTTTGTAGTTATGTGATCTCAGACCAGTTTCAGATTTAAAGGCAAGAATGTCTTCAGACTTAGCAGACTGAAACTAGTATTTTGGAAGTGTAAACCCAATGTATTACTTCCACTGACTTTAAATTACACAGAAGGGTGGCTGAAAAGTAGTTACATCCAGGAACTAGTTAAACTCAACTCTTGCACTTTCTGTAAGGGCATGTTGCATAAAAGGCAGTTGGTGTAATTTTGGCTGCCCTAGGGAAAGTAGTTAGTGGTATGTGCTTAGCACAGATGCCTCGATGCCCTGGGCTGTTGCAGTGTTGTAGGCAGGAAGTTGTGGCTGGTGGAGGAACTGGCGTCTGTGCTCATTCCCCTGACGGTTAAGCATCAAAAACATGCAAGGGCCAGCTGGTGACACCCATCATCTTGCATTTATGGGATGCTGATAGCAGTGTCCATCTTGCCCCTTTCCCAGAGCAGGGGGGGAAGTGACTCCCTATATCCTCTATTACAACACAGGAAGGTACCTTTATGCTGTTGGGTGGTTTTGGTTTAGGAACCTTGAAATTTGAAGTTCTTCTATCCAAAAGTTATACACATACATGAAGAGTAGAAATTGAGCTTCCCCAGGCCCACTTCACAGATGTTACCATTACTGGTAATGTTCCAGAACACACCTCAATCCTACCAGCTGTGGCATGGTGAGGCCCTGGTGTGGGATTTCCCCCTGCTGTTGAGGGCAGAGTAGGAATGGTGTGATGGATGCTAGCATTACACGCACCACACTGAAGCCCTATAGTTTGTGTGAAGAATTCACTGGTAGAAACAGACCAAACAGGGCAAAACCAGGAGCAGTTTTAATGATAAGCTGTATGGCAGAACACTGAACCCACTGTAGGAAAGGCTCATGCTTAGCATGGGCTGGTGAAGAGAAGGATCTTCTATTCTAACCCCTGCTCAGCTGACCACTGTTCTTCAGAGGTATTCAGGATTTGGGAGACTTTTCACTTCTAAGAGATTATCCATATTCTTTGAGCAAACAGCTCTCAGATAGAAAACCCTCACCTAGAAAATCCTTTTAAGAATACTTCCGTTTAGCATCATGTTAGACCATTTTATTAGATGTGAAAGTCTCCATTTGACATCACTGAACACCTGCCTTTAAAATTATTTCCATTTACAGCAACAGTTTTAACATCCTGGATCTTCTAGCTGAGTAATATGGATGTGTATTAAATCTACATTTCCTCCTCACATTGCTTGCATTTGCCTCCACCCCCACGATCTGCCCTTTTCAACCACTGATGCAATCTTCCTTTTCTGGCTGTCAGGTTAGATGAAGGCAACCTACCCAAAGAAATAAACCTTGTGGAAGATTACTTTCAACTGGTGCAGCATGAGTACAAGAAGTGGCAGGAGAACGCTGAACCTGCAAGAAGAGAGAACTGCTCCAGGAAAAGACAGGAACTGTCTCTTTCGCAGCTCTCCCTCTTACAGGTGAAATGCGAAACACCAAATTGCCCTTTCTACATGTCTGTGAACACTCAGCCCTACTGCCATGAGTGCTTTGAGCGGAGGTCACAAGGAAACAAAGCAAGAAAGCAGACCTCCACAACAGCACCTGAGAAACTGATGGCAGCTGGAGCAGGCTCCTCCCATGGGGATGTTATTGAACCTGGAGGATGGACATCTGAAGGGCCTGTAACAGGGCCTCGCTCCGCACCTCCAACAGCTCCAAGCCTCTTCCTATACAGCGAGACCACAGCCATGAAATGCAGGACACCAGACTGCCCCTTTACACTGAACGTGCAACACAATGGGCTTTGTGAACGCTGCTACAACTCCAGACAGCTTGGTCCTTGCAACAACTTGGATGACCGGACACATTTAGACTATGCCACGTGCAAGGTGTGCCGTCAGAAGGTCAAAAGGACTTTCAATGGCACATGCAGCACTTGCTTCAAGAGGTCTACAGAGAGCTCCTCAAATGGCAGCCCTGCTTTCCTGCCCATGTGCCACCAGAGATCCACTTCTGACCCATCCCAGATCTTGCAGAGCGTCCTCCAGCACCCCTGCCATCAGCTTTCCAACAGCCCTGGCAAGGAGCTCCTGCCACCACTGCTGCCACCTGAGGAGAAGAGGGGAGGCAACCTCTGCAGGAAACCCGGCTGCAAGTTCTTTGGGACGTCGCAGAATGAGGGCTTTTGCACGCTATGTTTCTTTGAGTACAGGGAAAACCATGGTAAGTGGAGGTGGGGTGAGCACACTTCAGCTGCAGATTGGCCTCCTTGAGCTATGAAGTTGTGCATGCACTGGGTGCTAAAAGGGTGGGGGGTGATGGGAATGGTGTGGAGGAGAAGCAGCAGTGTGAGAAGGTGCTTTTTTGGCTGATAATATCTCATAAGAGGGCACACAGTAACATTGTGGAAAATAGTGAAATGTCTTGTAAAACTTCCTGTCAGCTTTAATGGAAACAAAACTAGCTCAAGGACAGAGGTGGGGTTTGATCCCTCCCCACCATCCACTGCAGTCATGATTTGGTATGAACTTTCTTCACAGCTAGACAAGTTGTAAGGGTCAATGAGGAAAATGCTATTGTATTGATGGTACTGAAAACCAGTTATGTTAGCAAGGCTTTTAAAAACCTTGGGATGAATTTGAAGATCTGTATCAGTTCTAGATGTAACAGATACATCACTGGCGTCACTACTGAAGTCACCTGGATAAGCAGAGCAAGTAAAAGTTGACTGTAAATAATACTCTTGTATTCTGGAGTAACTTAGAAGTGCATTTTTATAATCTACCTTGAAATCTTCCTTGGTGATATCATACTTATGCATGCACTTATGTGTTTAAAGGCAGGCCTTCAAAAATGCAATACCCTGAGAATAAATCACAACATGAAATCTTTGTCTTTCATGCTACTGCCCTGTTAACACAGGCAAAGAGCCTTTGGGTACCGAAGGTGAAACTCACATGTAAGAGAGAATAATTACTTATCTCATACGTCTCATTGCTGACAAGTGTGCCAACAGAAACACAGAAATACAAGATGGTTTGGGTTGGAAGAGACCTTTAAAGGCCATGTAGTCCAACTCCCCTGCTGTATATAGGAACATCTTTCACAACGCTGCACTTTCAGATTAGGGAACCTCTATGCCAGCTCGCAATAGCTTATTTTCCAGTGTTGTTCACAATGAGAATATTTTCCTTCTGATTGTGGAATATGTAAGATTGCTTCATGAGACCAAAAAGCATAAGGCGCTTTTTCCCATTAAGGTCTGTGCTACTGTGCTACCATTACTCCTGAAATGGAGGAGGCAGGAGAATGTCCGGCTAGGTCACAGATGACATGCTGAAGCCAAAGGTGAAATTCCTCTTGACTTCAATGTGATCTATTTTTCCCACTGAGGGCAAGTTTTTCCCAAATCAGCTGTTTCAACAGGTACTGATATGAAAATCTGGCTGTATTAGCTCCCTTATTTATGTAACATGTAGGAAAGTTCATCAACTGAGGGGCTCAGGATTGTCGCATGTTTTGAGTTACTTTAATTTTTAAGTTGGGTAACTTTTCATAGTTGCTTTGGCTCATCAGGTCTATGAGAAACATTCAAACTCCTCCTGGTCTTTGTATTACAGACAACTCTTTGCTATGCCATCAGAGGAGACCTCAGAGGAAGTCCTCACCAGTGGGTCAGTTGGGGACCTCTGCTGCCACCTTCCGTAACACTGTGTCCTGCCAGCGGCGTGACTGTGACACCCTGGGCAACACGATGCTCGAGGGGTACTGCCAGAACTGCTTCATTAAAGCCCAGAACCAGCGATTTCAGGAAGCCAGGAGAACAGAAGAACAGCTGGTGGGACAGCCAGAAGTAAGTGTGAACTTCTCACCATCTTCCTGTTGCATAGCACTGCACGTTTTTCTCTTGTGCAAACAACTCAGGATGCATTCTAGAAAATCCTCTACTGACTGCATCCTAAGTATCATGGAGAGACAAGTGTATGGCATGATTTTTTGTGTGCTGCAACTGAGCAGCACTCCTAGAAGCCACTCTCAGTTTAGGATTATCATGGCCATGCTCAGTTTTACCTCAGCTGGGAGTTTGCCAGCAATTTCAGTGGAAGCAATTGGACCAACAGGTGATTTGTTTGCTGGCTGGGGAGAGATTTTAATTACTACTCTAGATCTGTGCAACTGCATCTAGGGCTTTAGTCCACTTCATGTTGCCTTTTTTATTGAGCCCATTACAGACTTTTTGTCCCACATTTTTTTTGTCTTTTGTAAATTTTGCTTGGTTTGGCCCTTTTAGAATTGAGAGTTACCAAAGATAAAAACAATTATTGATTTTTTTTCTAAGAAATGACAGAATCTGTGATTTTCTTTGATGAAGCCCAACTTAGCTTTTGGTATTGCACTTTTCAGAAGCAGCATGTGTCTGCATGTAACCCCTGTGATTGCCTATACAAACCATGAGCAGAGTTGCAAATAAATGAAAAGCCATGTGTGCTGTGGGCACAGCAACTGACAGTGTGTTTTAATGTTTTTCAAGAGAACAGAGCAGCGCAGAGATCTGCAGCGAACAGCATTGAGTAAGCAGAAGAGACAGTGCGCTGTGGCTTCATGTAGAAACAACCTGGACTGCAGGAACAATGACTTGTGCCAGGAGTGCCAGCGCCTCGGTCTGCTTCCACCTTCAGGGAGTGCCAGGAACCCATCTGCAGAGGAGCCCCCAAAGCAGCGCTGCCGAGCCCCTGCCTGTGATCACTATGGCAATACCAAGTGCAACGGCTACTGCAATGAGTGCTACCAGTTCAAGCAGATCTATGGCTAGTGGAGGGGAGGACTTGGTAAAGAACAGGAAAGCAGTACCAGCTACTTCCTTCACTTAAATGGTGCTATGTTCAGAACACTTAACAGTCCTGGGAGTGGGAGGGAGGGGAGGAATATAAGCTGTGTGCTCATGTTCATGTTTATTCCCAAAATGGGAATAAATGTCTACTTCCTCTAAACACTGCATACAAGGATTGCTGAGAAAAGCAGGTTGCCTTCTGCACAGAGCTTTCATGACTAAGCTCCTACAATGCCATATTTAATTCTTGGACTTCCCAGGAGGAAGTGTGAAGCATTTGAATCCAGAGAACTTCCCAGTTCTGCCTCTTTCTTAATACCTCCCCTGCTTCTGGGTGAGGTGCTGCAGCTGCTGTCAGACGTGCAGGACCTCTTTGTGTTCGCATACATCAGTCAGAGGCAAGTCTTTCTTGAGAAGGGATCCTGCAGGACAGGCTGATGCAACTTGCAATTCATGTCTGAAGAAACTTGCTATGGGTTGCATGTTGGTGTTCTTACAGAGCTCTTCTATGTGGGAGCTCCCACAGGTGTTCAGGGTGTTAATGGTGAGCAGTGCTGTGTTTGCAGAGCCCTCAGTAAACCACAGCCAGACACAAGACTAGCATTGGTCTGCTCCTTTAACATGGTTAACTAATCAGCATTTAGATCCTTTCCCATATCCCAAGACATCTGAAAAGACAGGTGATTACAGAAGCAACTTCCATGAGCATATGCATGTGATGGGAAAACTGAATCCTGCTGTTCACTGCTCTTACAGAAGGAATTGCCTCCAACAGACAAAAAACCCCAAAGTCCTTCAGCTTCAGTTGTGAAACCAGAGCAACTCTTCTCTTGCATTGTAAGTGTTGGGAATATGTGTGCTCTTCTTACCCATTTCTGTCTCAATTCTGTCATCGGTGATGTGTTTCTGTTATCATGCAAACAGATTGGAGCTTCATAGCAGAATGCTTTTGTTTTGAGATTTTACTCCTGGAGTTCAATCTGCGGTACTTTCGTGATCTTGCTGTTACTGTTGTGCCCAATGCCTGCTTCTCTCTTCTCCTTTCATGCCTTTAAAGTTTTCAGCATCTATTTTGCTGCTATGATTTTGGGGGTGACACCTCTTCTAAGTTGCTTCTCAAATTTAGAAACTTTTTCTACTTATCAAAAACCAGTTTTTTGAAAAGACAAAAAAGAAAAACAAACTCATGACTTATTTCTGTTTAAGTTCATATATTTGTGAAACTTAATGTGAACATGTTTTATTAAAATATTTATACTATTTGAAACAATGCAACTTGAAATTTGCACAGCTAGGATTTTTTTTTTTATGTGTTGAAAGTTACGAACATAAATGTATAATTGAAAAACATTCTCTGATATAAAGAAATAAATTATTGAAGGATTGACTTGGTGATTTTATACTGATGCGAGCACAGTTGAGCATGGGACATCCTCTGAAGAAAGCATTTCTGTCCAGGAACACCATTCAGCATGTTATCAAATGCACCCTCGTTCGGATCATGTAGCCAAGCACTTTGAAGAGGTGATAACTTACTGAGAATCTCTGCATACTCTCACCTTGTGTCAGCATTCTTTCAGGAAGAGCTCTTGGTGCTGTCAGTGTGCACAGGTAGCTGCTCCTGTGGGTACAGAGTATCTCCAGTCCCCAGAAGGATGGGTGTGGGAGAGTAAGGATGTTGCAGGACCAGCTTCAAGGTAAGCTGAGCTAGGCTGACTTGGCTTTAATTTCTTCATTCTTCCATCAGTTATGCCAGGGATTCACAACTGATGGTACTTGAGTGTCATCTTGGGAGGCGGCGGTGGCAGCAGTTGATCCCCAACTCTGCCCAGCCTTGTGTGTGACCCCAAAGGCACCAGCCAGCCCTACCACCTCCCCTCACCAGGAGGCCCCTTGCCCTCTGGTCGTGGCGTCTGGATTGCTCAGTAGCTCCTGAAAAGCATGTTACCAGCTACTACTTGAAAAAGTAGTTGTCAGTGGTGTTTTCTTCTTATCTCAAGCTCAGCATAACTTAGCCTTATATCCAGAGGATTTCTGTACTGTAACACTCCTCCAGTATGGCATGTGTATGCCTGTACTGGTACTCGGGTGTCTCAGACCTCTGCCTAGATAGGCAATACGTACACTACCATGACTTTTGCATGTTGCCCATAACATGAAGGATAAAAATGAGCCAGAGCTGCAGATGGTTCCTATGTAGTCAGCAAAGAGGACCCTTTCTTAAGTGGCTGGCCTCTCTAGGTTACCTGCTTTCTATTCTGGTTAACTCTTTAATCCCTTCCCTCAGAAGCACACCTCATCACGTGCTTCAGTGCTGTCACAAGTGAAACCATGTAAAGTTCCTGAGTACCTTTGCATAGGTTTGCTGGTCCTTGTAATTCACTTAGCTCTGTAGCCTGTGTTCCTGGATGCCTGTCCACCTTCCTAATGCACACTGCTCTCCTTACAATTTAGCACAACTTCTGGACTCAAGTACCATGCCTTTTGGAAAATAAAACCTACAAGTCAGCCTACACCACACCCCCACCCCCAGGACCAGAGCAGAGCCTGGTGGATCTGCCAGCCCCATCCCTACAGCATATTCCTCTTTTTCAAAATCTGAGTCTCCATTTATCCATGCCTTCCTTCCCCTTTCTTTACAACTCATGCAACTCACATGCCTGTTCAATTCACCAAACTTCTGCACCAGGCAGATACCTTGGTGTTGAAAGAGTGGGCAAAGACTGGGAGGGATGTCTGCAGCCAGGCACCAGGAGGTGGAAGCAACTCATAGCATCCAGCCTCAGCAGCCATCAGTCCCTGCTTGCTGAAAAGGCAGAGCCTCCATCATAGCATCTTCAGCGTCAGGAAGCTGATAATCTCCAGTTGCTGTTAACTGCAACTTCTGCAAAGAGGAAGAATTTCAGCTAAAAGGCCCCAGATTCCACTGTTTTTTTCTCTACTGCTTTCTGGGCCCATTACTCATAATCCTGAAGTCACATGGGGCTTGTCTCATTCTGAAGCTCCCATGTAAATGAGTGCCCAGCCTCTCTTCTGACTTGTGTGGGAATGTGAAAGCTAGTAGGGCCTTCTTTTATTTAACTACTCTGGTATTTCCCTAGTGTCCCGAGGGGATTTTGCCCCTCTGATGCTTTCTGCTCTTTGCCCAGACTGTAAGTTCATATGTGTTTTCCTTCCTGTTCTGAAAGAGAGAACTTTTGTTTGGACTCTCCCATTTTGTGACCACTTCTGGAAGTCTTGTTGCTAAGACACAAACCTTTCATAGCCAGGGATTCTTTTCTTAGCAGAAAGGCAAAACTAATATGAAACAATTGTTTTACTGACCATTTGCATTGCACTGGAATTCCTCTTAGTGCAGTAAAGGCATACCAAGGACTTCTAAGCTGTTATGTCAAGGAGGTGGTCTATCTACTGGAAAACAATTTTAACAGGCTCATCCCTAGCTGTGTTTAGGAGGCAATGAGATGGACAAGGACACCTGGTAGGGCCAGACCTGGTAGTTCAGATGGCCAGAACAACGCTTTGTTTGAGGGTCCTGCTGAGGCTTTGGCATCAAAAAGGACCCTGAGCATCTCTTTAGCATGGAAATGGAGACACAGACTCACCAGAGACCGTCAGTACCTGGGGATTTTACTGAAACAGGGGCTGAAGGACTTCAGGCAGTATTTGAGGGGGACTGTGAAGATCTCGGCAGGGTCTAGATGTTGGATATAAGTGAGAGCCACAGGGGAGCAGCGACTGCATAATTTATTGTGCATACTTGAGTAGGACACTATAGTGTAGTATGTACAGCACTGAAATAGAAAACCACAACACTGAACAGGTACAATTTCAGTTTATATTAAACTGCCAAGGTCTCTTAAAATTCAAAGTTAGAAGAACATGTGCTTTTACATCAGAGTGCTCCATTTCTCAGGTGCCTATGTTTAACACACAGTACAGCAGATCTGTCACTGATGGGAGCAGATTCAATCAGCTAACACAAACTTGCTCAGTCATTTCTGTTCTGATGCTTTCTCCCGCATCAGTGATAAATACTGATAGCATCAACCCTTGCCTGGTTCAAAAGGGTTGTCCTAGCTGCATACAAAGAAAGACAAAATGCTTGGAAGTGGATCGTTTGAGCTGCTACTTCATTAGCTCCTCTTTCCTTGATCATCCATAGTTGTTTTGCCACTAGCAGTACATGTACTAAAAAACACCCAACATATTTAACGTCTGTCAAATAGAAACCTAAAATATGAGCAGGTAATTTTGCCTGGGAGTTTTATGATGACTTCTGTTTGTACTAATGTTAATTTTCTGAAAAACCCCTGTGTCTAATATTGAAAGACAGCCTACGGCATACTATCCAGACTGCCCCCTCCTCCAGCCCCACTGAAGTGAATAACATACGTATGTAACCTCTCCCCCCCTCCCACCACCCCCAGTCTCTGACAGTCATCTGACAGCAGTGATTCTTTTTATTATTGAGTTGTTTTTTTCTCTTTCCCCTCCTCTCCCTCCCCTTTTTTTCTGGTTAAGCTCCTGTACATGTCGGTGGCATTGGGCAGGAAGTCAGATTTCCCCTGGTGAATTACTGAGGGGGGGAAACATGGGTTTTATTCTCTGGTTATATTGCTCTATGTCAAAGGATTCATATGAGCTCATATGAATGCACATTGTGAGTTAGTCCAGTTCCCAGATGGTACTGGTTTGTATAAAAGCCACTGTTCAGTGGCATCTCACACGAAGGGGTCAAAATCCCCTTCTCATTTACAATGTAAAACAAAGCCAGTAAGGATCTGCTATGAGGAACGCAACTCCGTACAGTGGATTGCACTTTGAAACCAATGCTTTTTTTACTGACTGCTCTCAGTGCCATGGGGCAGAATTTCTGCACCGCATGAAGTATGGCATAGCGTGAGATCATCCGGTCAGAATTCCCACTTACCAATATTACTTGCTGTAGGACTCATGTTGTTTCCTGTCGCCTGATGTTGATGACAGAAGAGTGCATGCTGCAGTGATGCCTCGTAAACATCTTACTGCAAACTCCAATAACATTTATACTCATGTAAACCTGTAATAATCCAATTGGCTTCTGCAACTTTACTCCAGGTATCCTGTAGGATAACTAGGATGGGGATTTGGCCAGCTATCATATAAAAATAGTCTTTCAGTTGCTTTTATATGTTCTGCAATGAAAAGAGCATCTTAAATTGTTGTTGTTGCAATCCTCATGACACAAAGACATGCCTATCTAGGCAGACCTCGTTGTTAAGACTGTTTAAATAGATGCATGCCTCAGTTGCTGGTTACAGTTCAATAGTAGTTAGGGGTCTTAGCCTTTGCTGTGATCCTTAATGCGCAACAACTTAAAGGCAAGAAAAGTAGCCAAACATATTTCAGCATGATTGGTTACAGCTTATTTATCCTGTAACTCATTAGCTGCAATGAGGACAAAAGTTATTTTTACTGGAGGGAAGAGATGACATTTTTCATTTCTGTATTACGAAGGCAGAGCTCAACAGACAAGGATGATGTTACATGGGTTTTTCATTCTCATGTGCATGTCTCAACCAGCCTAAAAGAAAAAAGTAATCATTTCCAGAGACAATTTTTAAGAAAGGGAAGCTTCTGTGGTGGTGATAGAGCAACGAACGATGACCTCTGGCAGAGCTGTTCTCTTTGAAGGCTGGTGCCAGGTCAGGTGCTTGGAGGCAGGAAAGCATCCGGTGCTTGTCAGTGCTCCTGTGCATTTGAGTCATATCAGTAGTGTGCACCATTAAAGAGCAAAATGCATTACTCAGACCAGACATGTAGCTCAGGCCCTGTCAGGCCCAGCCAAACCTGAGTCTACGTGAATGTCAAATCTAACAAACTCATCACCAGAATTTTCTTTCTCTCACTTTTTCCTTTGGGCATGCAGCAAGGAAGGCACAATTTCATATCATTGGGGTTTCATTATTAACTGCCTTTCAGTTCAGACAGTTTGCTGTTATATCAGACCTTTAAGCTTTGCTCATCTCCCCTGCACTGGAGCTACATCAGATTTCCACTCTGGGCTCCATTATGCACTCAGTCTTTGTCAGAGTGCTAAGACTTTTTCTGAGGATTTGGGTTTTTCATGTACCCACATATTTTAAGTTGACTATAGCCACAACATCATCAAGGATGCTGAGTTTCCTCATTGTCACATGTCCATTCTCTGACTCAAGCTCACTCCCCTCTCCCAGAAGGATTCTTTAATGTGCAGAGCTTCATTGTACTTTCCATATCTGTTTGTGCCATAGATGGCACAGTATTTCCAGCTTTAACCATCTCCCCAGGTACCTGTGGTTTCATTCTGCAGTGGAAAGAGGCTTCTGCCTCACTGTTCCCCCAACCCTTGTGCCAAGTCTGAGTGCACCTTGGTTTGCTCCCATGGGTGAGCTGCTTCCCAGGGCAGGCATGTTCCTCTGCTCCACAAGGCTTTGGAGAAGGCAAGAGTCACAAGCATGTCTTGCTGAAAATTTCCAGTCCCTAATGCTCTTCCTTGCACTTGCCTTCTTCATCTTGCAGATGGCTCCATCTGTAGAAATGCAGAAGTCCAGCCATGCTCTGCAAAGGGCTGACCTTCCAAATTTCACAGTACTTACTCTTTTGAGTTAACAATGCTTCCTATTTGGAAATAACTTTAAACTAAGTTCTCATCAAAGTCCAGCAGTGAACACAGCAGTTATGAGTGGGTGTTATCTCTTTTTCACTCCTCTACAATGAATTGTTAGCCTGTAATAATAACATTTGTAGTATAGTTGCTGGAGCTGTGTTTGTGCCTGACCTCTTTTTATTAACAGGCTCTTTCTGTTATGTTTAAAGGCATAACTAAATGTTTTCAGTCCCAGGGAAAGTCTAACTAGGGGAAGTTCAGGTTAGATATAAGGAGGAAGTTCTTTACTGTGAGGATGGAGAGGCACTGAAATAGCTTGCCCAAAGAGGTGGTAAATGCTCCATCCCTGGCAGTGTTCCAAGGCCAGGTTGGATGGCGTTTTGGATGACATGATCTAGTGTGAGGTGTCTCTGCCCATGGCAGGGGGGTTGAAACTACATGATGTTACGGTCCTTTCCAACCATAACTGTTCTATGATTCCGTATTGATTGTGACTCATTTTTCTCCAGTCAAAAAGCAATAAGCTATTTAAAAATACTTGTTAATGTATAAAAGATTCTTAATCTCTATTTTAATACTGTGATGATGAATATATCATCAGTAGATACAATTAATCTAGCAAAGCCTATAATAAATGGAAAATAATCACAGAACATTACAGAGGTCAGCAAAACCAGGGAATGGTAACTTTGTAGGCATGTGGAGCCAGTAAGCATTTAATCTATAAACTTTCTTGTTTTGAGCTGGGTGAAGCAGAGGCAAGTAGACACAAGAAAAAGTACAAACAAATTCTTTATTCTTGAAAGTGCATTAGCGCACTCTAAAGATAGCATCAAGGACTGTGTGGAAATCCCCTGGATATGTTTAGTAATTTTTTCCAGTGAATCTCAGGATAGCAAATACAAGAGGCGAAGGCAAGAGGATGACCACAGCTGGTGCAGGCTGCATTTCAGTATTCTGCTTTTCCAGCGCAGACACCTGAGGTGGAATTTGTCTCCGTTGTCTTTCCCTTCCTTGACTACAAAGAGCATCCAGATGACTTGTCCAGATGTAGATGTTAACACTGCAAAGCTGACTTGTTTGATAAGATTAATCTCACAACTCATTTCTAAGGTGATGTTTCCTCTCGGAGAAAGTTAGAAAATCATGGCAGTACACAGACTGCATTTTACTTCACAGGTTCCTGACTGATCAGTTTGATGCTGGGCAAACCACGTTGATGCTCAACACTTACGGCAACTAGTGCCTCCTGAAAACTTATTAGGCACTTAAATGCCTTGCACATCTTGGAGTAATTAATCTCTCATTTCTTCCACTTATATTTTTGTTCTGCATGAAATTGGAGAAATATCACTCACCCAACTCTCCTCAGTAGGTATGAGATTATGTTCATTGATAAATACAGTGTGCACTGACATCCTCAAGTGAAAGGTCTGATATGTGAATAACAATACCTAATATTTCTGTCTGCACTGAGGATGTACATAGTCCCCACTAACAAAATGACTTTAGGATGAATTGAGACTCACCTTTTGAGAACTCTCTTTCATTTTTCTTAAAGCACTTTGTCTTGTTCTTTTTTCAGGTACTCCATGGGATATAGAAGAATCAAAATGAAACGTGAATGTGCATGTGGGACCAGATGCATGTCTCTGCACTAAACAACAGCTAAATATTAAGACCACTTTGTTGCCATTTCCTTGGTTATTTTACCAGTTTCTATAAATGTGTTTCAATTCTCAAGTAATTCCAGTTCAGACCAAATGTGTTCCCAGTGTAGAAAATCAAAGCAAATGCAGTTATATCAAAGCAGGGCTGTTTGGAATAAATGTTAAGAGTAAGATACTTGGTATTTTTGTCAAAGACAAGATATCCTCCACCTGCATTAATAACGCATTCAGGAAAACAGGGGGTTTCATTGCAGTCAACAGAACTGTATGAAAGAACTACCTGGCTCCATCACTGATTTCTCTTTCTAACAAAGCAAAAGATCTGAAATGTTGTCAAATGACAAGGAAAAGTACTGGGTCACAGTTCTCCCCATGCCACTTGCAGGTGGCTGCAGATTGATATGTTTAGTTTCTTGGAGTCATAACACAGTTGAGATGTACCAGGGAATTTGTATCCGGCTTACACAATGTTTCATGTTACAAGCTGGGGGAAACAGATAGCTCACTTGTTTATTTTGAGGTTTTCAACATTTTCAATGGAGATGAGAATAAACCACTGTGGCATGAACAAGGAAGTTAAGTGAGAAGTCCATCTAGCTGGCTCTGACCTCTTTCTGCAATGAATTATTGCCATAGTCAAGTGATAAACACCCTTTTTGCAGTGGAAAAATATTCATAACAAAGATAAAATTGTCATCTCAGTGAGACCTGGGAAGTACTGACAAAAATACTTAGAATTGCTAGCATGGAAAAAAATCTCAGCAACGAGAAGTACAGGGGCAAGAATCACCTCCTTGGTTGCTTATACACCCATGAACTGCATCATTCCCTTTCATCCCTGTAACGAACTGTAAACTCATGTTCAGCTATTTGCCCACTGTGCCCCTTACCTCTTTGTTGTTTTCAGGATATAATACCCCACCTTATATTTGCCTGTATTAAAGTGCATTTGTTTCAGTGGGACTAGTTTGCTAACCTGTCTATTTTACACTGTCTAACTCAACTCCTCTGCCTCCTCCATTTTACTGTTTTCCCAGTCTTCCTGTTATTTTTGGTTGTCAGTAGTGACTTAATATTTTCTTCCTGGCCAGAGATGAAAATGTAGAATGAGATCAAATCTGGCACTAATCTCTGCAGAAAATAACTAGAGAAGTCATGTGCTGAAGATTTCTTATCACCAACCTATTAGTAATTGTGCCAGAGGGGTCAGTTCTCAATTTAATGGGCATGGGGGTTTTGCCAGCAACAATTGCTAGATTTTTCTGTCCAAACATCACATTATACCAACACAAATACCTCACAAAAGTCTACATAATTGCTTTTATCAACCAGGCTGGTAACTGACATCAGAAAAGCATGAAATCAGGTTTATTAAAGAAGCTTTGTTTTCTAGTAATTAACATAGAATAACACTGGTTGCTTTCCTTCTTCTTCAAGCAACTGTTGTAGGATTTGGGGGGGTGAGTTGCATTCAGGAAGAAGTAATATTATTTACTTGTATCACATATGAAAAACACTTGCCATTACATTGATATTTAAGGAAGATGTTAGATACAGAACCAGGATATGTACTGAACAATTTTCCCCTCTATCTCTAGAATTTTATCTCCAGAGGAGATACTACCACTGAGATTAATTTGAGGATGAAAAATACTTTCTTGCCTTCAGATTTGCCGAACTCTGATTTTCCCTCAATGTAAGTGCAATTTGAACTTGGGAAGATGCCCAAAATGTTCCTAAATTAATTCTTCTACAACTGTTCACATTCTGTTTTGATAAAATGGAATCAACTTTCAGTTCTGAATTGCAAGAAACTTGACTTCTGAAGAAAACTGACTTAGGAAAATAACCTACAGTATAAAGGCTCTCCAGTGTCATTAACCTTTGGTAGCCCTTGTCTACCCATCTAATCTACATTAAAATATTAGCTAAGTCAAACCCTTGAAAAAGTTTCATACCAGGTAAATTTTTTACCTACCCTATGTTCAAAATATGTAAGCCACCATATCTGCTGGCATCTTGTGCTAGACTCTGGGGAGTTTCAATCCCTGTATGGGGGAGAGAAGTAATCGTGCTGTAAACAAGTCAGATATCAACAGAACAAACAGATGACACACAGGGTGCTGGGTTAGAATTCAACCGTCAAGTTTAGGCATTATGTGGCAATGCAAAAACTTCCCTACTCCTACGTGTCTGCACCATCCACCCAGCTCCATTGCCATACACTAGCTACTGGGCTGCTCCAGCACAGCTAAGGAAATGACCCTTTGGCTCCCCAGTCTGGAAAATGCAACATTCTTTATTTTTAGCTCTACTCAATTACTGTATTGTACAAGGGCTAAACAAACTGCAAACACAAGGAAAAGATCTTTTCCTATACTAAATAAGAGAAAACAGTGTGCTATTGGTTTCCTCCATCAGGTCACTGAAAACTTTCAAGAGGAAAGCATTAATTTAAGAAAACATAATTCATGTATTTGCAGTAAGATTTACATAGGGACACAAGCAGAAGAACTTAGAAGAACATTTGTTATCAGTATTAAAAGTGCCATGTAAGTGAGATTTAAACAGTTCTCAGAATAATTTATATTCGAGGGAAAAAAAGCTTATGAAGAATTTAGATATTTTTATTTTTCCAACTAAAAGAAATGAAAAATGACAAATTTACAATAGACCAACTACCATCAGCCTCTATGTTGTGGGGTGTTTCATGATGGTTAGCATGACCACACCTACACTTGTCTATGCCCCCAACTCCCAAGGTGGGTTGCTGGATCTCCCTTGTCCAGCTCCAAGCCTCCTTGCAAGTCACCCATTCCGGATTCAGGACGTGTTTGAATGCTTTGTGTCCCATCAGCAGTTCTTCCCAGTGGGATCCCAGGAGTGGTGTTGCTGCAGGGCAAACAAGGTGTGTGGCAGCTCACCTGGATAGAGCAGAAGGTAGCCCACACCCAAAGGAGAAATGAAAAACCATTGTCGTATAGGGGATATTTCTTCCCCTGGGGGTCCTGGACCAACTCAGTGGTGGGCTGGTGCTGAAGCTGGCTTTGGAGATAACCCAAGGGATGCCTTTTCTCAAATGAAATGTCCTTTGTCTTGGATTTCTGTGTCCCTCTCAGCTCTAAGAACTCTAGCTTGCACCTTGCAGGACTGAAGCACCATAGGACCATTTTCTCCAACAGGTTCTAGCCTGGTAGGTCTGAAGAGCAATCTTCATCTCTGGAGGCTCCACCTGGGGAGAGTCTAAATGGTGCTTATACAAGTCATTTGCAAAGAGGGGGTTTCCTATTTGTATGACTATAGGAGATTGCTCTGCTGCCTCCTTAAAAAAAGTTAATTACCAAGAAGGGCACCAGCCTTTGGTAGAATTGCCACTTCTTTCCTCCTCTCCATGCGTTTTGTATGCCAGCAAACACCATCAGGGTAATGGTGGTGCCACATCATGCTGCCACTTTAACCTGAGGTCTGCATGTGTGTAAACTGAGGCAGTTCCCAGCAAGGACAGTCATGCAGGTCAGGGCATGCACCCCTGCCCAGTAGTACCCCAGGCAGTCCCTGGGCACAGAATCTGGAGCACTGCCTTTGGGTTCTCAATGGCAATGTGGTCTTTAGGATGTATGTCAAAATAGAATCATCATAAAATCATCATGGAATCATAGACTCCCTTGAAATCTGCTGCTCCCATCCACACAGACTAGCAGAACCTGCTTCTTTCATGTTTTGTCACATTTCCTGTGAATTTTTAAAGCAAATGTTTCAGAAAGTCCGCAGACAAGTGTCTTTCCAGCATGGAAGGAACACCTCAGCAGTATGTCTCCTGCCTGGCCCAGCCATTCACCCCTACCCAACCTGTGCGGTGAAGTATGAGCTAGGTATGAGTTTCTAACCACGGATACCACCACAGTCACCCACAAGGACACAACTTTTTTTGCCATTAAATTCTGGGTTATCCACCTCAGCTTTTCTCAAAATGATTCTCTAGAAAGCTGAAGGCGCAAGTGTGGATGGATATTTTTATACCACACCAGTCACTCAGGACAAACCACTGCACAGAACTGTTCTGAGTCTTGCTCACAGTGAATGAATCGGTATCTGTGCTCTAAATACTTCCAATCTTTGAGATCTTGGGAATTTCCCTTTGAAATGAAGGGAACTGTAATTACAAATTTAAGAGGACAAATTTTGTGCAAGTAATTTTGCCAGAAAAATTGTGATCAGACTGAAGAAAGAGAAAGCAGACAGTTTTTTTGCTTTGGTGTTGGGTTTTTTTTGTCTGTTTGTTTGTTTGTTCTTTTTAACACTGCAGCTTATCATTGTAAAATTATCTCTGTCAAAACAACCTAATCTTCTTGCAGTATCATTGTACATAATGCCAAAATGTTAACATTAAGTCCTTACGTGGTCCAACACAGTACTACTGAAAGGCTGGATAAAAAGGATATAGTGTTTATTTACATTGTACCTTGCTTTCTTCCATAACTAACCTAAGTTACTTAACCAAAGAAACCAGTGAGAGGAAAATGAAGTCTTGCTTACAACATCATTTATCTTGTTACCAGAACTAAGTTTATCATGTACAGATAATAACTGCAATTCAAAAGCCATCATCCTGCTGAATAACAGTGAGAAAACGGAAAAGATAAGTCACACCACACCCAGAAACTTCTCTTTCAGGTGATTTTTTTCCAACCTTCAAATACTCATTTTTGTCCTCCTACTTCCATATTAATCTAGCTTAAAGACCACATGTGAAAATCTAAACAACAACAAAAAAATCACCCTTAATACTCACCCTTAAGACTGTATGAGTCTGTCCTCTGCTCACCAGCAGTGCAGTGCACTTGCTTATGTCCCACCTCCTCACCCCTCTAGACATGCAGCAGCAGATGGTACCATCAGGCCACATAGCAGCTCTTCTACTGCTTCTGCTTGGACAATCTCCAGATTCTGCTATCCAGGAGAATCTGTACAAAAGCCTATTTGATTTCATTTGCTTGATACCCACTCAAGAGTAATGAGGGATTACTTCAACAGATGTCCCCCTATTCTTCTCTGGGGTATTAATTACACATACTCCTCCCCACCCCTTGTCAGTGACACACAGGGGAAACTGCACAGATTTCATGTGGCTTGTCATGAGTTCTACAGACTGTGCAGCTATTTTGCTAAACAAAGTGGTTCATTCTGACCTCTGATCATGGATTTTTTGTTCACGGATTTGAACAAAAATTGTTCAAATTGAACAAATTTTTAGGATTTCCACAGATACATGTTTTAAACAAAAAATCTGATAACTTTTAGATGGTATCTCTCCTTCCTAAAACCTCACTGCTGTAAAATCTAAGTTGGAAGTTTATCATGATTCATACAACCGCTTCCTTTCCCATATGAAAATAGTTCTTGTTTCTCAGACACTTTATCTAGGTGCTTTTCACACACGTGTATGTAGCTGAGGTGCAAATGCTTGCACATAAATCTCAGTTTTTCTTTATTTCAGTTCATGATAAGTTCTCCCAGAAACAGCCACATGTCTCCGAGCAACATGAAAATATTGTTCTATTTTTCCAAAATGTCACAGGTACTTCCATTCATTTCAAAAGTGATTGCTGCCAGATGTCAGATGGGAAGCAGGCCTTTGGCTGGAGCAGCACTTAATGCATGCTCATCTGATATCCTCAAATATTTCTACTAAGTGATCAGCAGCCTACCCAGCTGTGAGTACTTTATTCATCCTGTGCTTGGGAGCACACCCAGGCTTTGGGCTTTCTGCTGAGCTATTTGCACTTTTTCACTGCAGTTCTTTTCAGTGGAAAGGGCTGGAGATGTGCTTGTTTTCTGAGGAAAACCATGGGAATGCCTCAGGAATGGCTGGTCCTGGGTGAGCTGCATCCATCCTCTAGTCCCACATGGCAATGTCCAAAGTGGTTCCACTTCACCTGGGTAATGCAGGGCTGACTCTCACACTGTCTGACTGCACCATCTGTATTTGTGGGTGTACAACCTCACCTTGCCTCTTGCTAGCTGGAAAAACTGGCAATGCTGCTGCCCTGGTGCAAGAGGAGAGGGTTTTCCAAACACAACAAAAGCACGGCACAATGCACCTAATGAGCAGTTAAAGAAAAAATACTCTCAAGGCTTCCCAGAGAAACAATCCAGTCACCTGTAATCCTCTACAGATGTCTTCTATACCTGCCTTCTCTGAGATGTCACCTCCCCAGAGGCATTCAGGTGCCTTCTTTCCCTCCTCACTCAGAATGACCAGCAGCATGCCCACGTGTCCTGTGGAGCCAGCAGCCCACACAGGTCCTTTGAGAGCTGCTGTGCTCTGCTTAGTTGATCGAGACTAAAAACAGCATAAGAGCTTGCGAGAATTGTTCCCTGAAGAACCACTTCCTGCCATTAAACAATGCTTTGATTATTTTTTTCCTTGAAAAGTCACATAGCTACTATTTGTATATGTTCCCCCCCCTTCTTCTCCCCCTCCCCCCCCAATAATTTTCTCTGTGTCCCCTCCATTTTATAACAGGGAATCCAGATGGGTCCTGGTTTTTCCAGCATCTGATAGAGAAAAACACTACTAGCTTCAGTAGCTCACATACATTGTAGAGCCCATGAAAATATTCAAACACCACAACAATAAGCAATATATAAGTATGTATAATTTGTTCTTCAGAGCTTCATCAGGAATTTGACCCATACTTCTTTCTAAAAGAAAAAAGAGGGACAGTACACTTTAGATGAATCAGATAAAACCCATACTTGCCTGAGCACTTTATTAATGAACTGCATTGTTGTCAGCTTGAAGGAGGCAGATGGTGGAAGCTTTCCCAGTGGCCAGCATCACTTGCAGGTTCTTGGGTTCAAACCCGTCACTCTGAAGACTAGGTTACCAGCACAGCAGAGGAAGGCCTCTCATGAGAAAGCATACTCATTCATTGATTAAAATAGCAAAAGGAGATCATCTTCTTAAACTTCATGTAAATTTCAATGTTGAGACTGAAAGTGACCTGAACAGCCATTAATATTCTCACTGTCCCAAGGGGCACCACCAGTCAGGCCAGATGCTGCTCATCAACACACTTCAGTTCTTCCATAAAGAAAGCCCTAGAAAATCCCACTGCTACATGGTGCCTCTCTGCCTGTATTTTTACGATTTGACATGCTTTTCCTGAGGAAGGTGTCATCTCCACCTGCTTAAAGAAACTCATATAGAACTGACATGGCTTTGCCTGTAGCTTGAAATCTTCCATTGCTATCCCCTCAAACCTTAGGGCAAGAAGTATGCCAGCACATGGGTTAACACCACAAGCTTTCCAGCTCTTCAAAGCTTTTCTTATACTTTGATTGTTGGTGGAACAATACAATACCAAAGATAGGAAGTGCTGGAAACTAAAAATACAGAGCAGCCAGGGGTATTGTGTGTGGTTGAATAAGGGGAAGTACTTGACCTTGAGCTGCCCTGGGTTCCAGATGAGCAGTCCTGAGCCTTTTGAATCAGTATCTGACACCTTGCTTTTTTGCCAGTGTTCATCTCTCATGTTATGTGTCAAATCTTTGATTAAATAATAACTTCAGACAAATGTTTGCTTGTAGGTATTCATGGCAGCTACTAAAGGTACACAGAACAAACAGTATGTATACATGGGGACCATGGTACAGCTGCTGCAGCACATTTAACATGCACTACTTTCATTCACATAGAGAAAGACAGAAAAGGTGAACAAGGTATTTGTTACATGGAGAGAGGAAACAAGAGCATTGGAGTTCTGTTTCCACTACCTACCATTTAGATATATCCTTTCCAGAGACCTGTCTATGATAAGATAATTCTAATGGGTTTGGGGGCATTAGAGACTGTTCTTGAGTCTCCTGTGATTTTCCAATATAAGCTAGACAAACGGTTTAACCTAACAGTGCTTCAGTTGTTGGGGACTTTCAATAGCATTCCTAGCAAACACTGCTCCACACAACATTTTCATATATTAGATCAGATGTCTGAGATAGTCTATAAAAATGTATACCTACTCCTGCCTCCTAGTGCTGGTGCAGCAAACAAAAGACACCATCATCTCTTGAAGGTGTGATGTTTCTGTAAGAGAATGATGGTCAGAACTGGGCTCATAGTTGGCAAGCTCCAAAAAGAGGTTCATAATCACAACTCACTTTCTGTCTGGCATCACAATCAAGGACTGACTAAACAAAGATGCAAGATTAGCTTGACAGTCTGTTAAGAAATCCCTCATTTCCCCATTTTAGAAGGCTGTAACCATGTATTTTCTCTGAATTTGCATGAGTCCTGGTCCTGTTATTAGAAGAAACACGCAGAACTGTGGAGGCTTACTGGTAATCAATATAATGGACAAAAAGTTATAAATAAATCACCACTTGGCGTAAGAAAAGTCTCTAGCGTATGCTGTGTAACTCCTTATTTGCATAACCTGACACTCATCTATAACTATTGCCATGACACTAATATTTTTTTATTTTAGAAAAGGTTTTGCACAATTCTCATGAAGTTTTCTAAATAAATCTGTAGTCACTAGTTTCAGGCGATATACCCCAGAGGAAGACTCTTCCTTTTACCGAAAGACTAAGACGATGGTAAAAATTTGATTAAACTACTTCAGCCTCTGCTAAATCTCATCTCAGACACTCTCAGCTGACCCCAGTAGTTTCATTTTGAATATAGTAGCTAATACTCTAAATTCAAATCTCACTGCTGGCACAGTGAAACTATGCAGAAAAAGAACACCTATGCTCTTCTCCTGGGAATTTTCCACAAGATTTTGAATATGATTGTTATGGTCAACAAGGTATGGCAATGCCTCCTTGTGAGCCATTTACTTTGGTAGCTATCACCTCACCTGCCTGCCACCTGTTTCTCCTTAAACCCTGGCAGTACATACCAGAGCCCCTACAAGTGTCAGTAACCAGGAACTCAGCTTTGTTGGGTAGAGAAGACTTTTGGTGCCATGGTGCTCTTCCAGGATACCCCAGTGATTAACCCAAGGGCTTTATTGAGTGCTTACATATCATTGTTTTATGTCAAGAAATAGGAATCTGTTCTAAAAATTTTATCAGATATAGATACAGAAGCATAAATTTCCTATCACTAGGCACTCATCATAATGCTTGGCACCTGGAATGCAGAACTGCTTCAGATCAGGCAGAACTGCCTTGAACTTCTGCTTCTTTCTTAAGATGAACCCGCAATTCTCACATTTTAAATGTACAAGAAACTGTTAAAACCTTTCTATTAAAAAAAAATTATTATTCTTTTTCTGATCTATGTAGAAACAAGAAAGCTGCTCTGCAGGGGAAAAAAAAATCCTTAAAATAAGTAATTTAGTTGCTTGTCCAAGAATGAGATAGCTCCAGCAACCGTAGGTGGAAAAAGCTCACTGTACTCAAGTCAGTGATCAGTTTTCCTGTTGCCTCTCTGTGAGGCCAGGTTTCCACATTCTCCCTGTGAAATCAGCCAGATATCAAAAGATTATAAAAAGCAGGTAGTCAGGAAGAGAATGCATCTGACATAATCAGATTATTTGCTTAAATTTCTCATTTNCCTCTCTGTGAGGCCAGGTTTCCACATTCTCCCTGTGAAATCAGCCAGATATCAAAAGATTATAAAAAGCAGGTAGTCAGGAAGAGAATGCATCTGACAAAATCAGATTATTTGCTTAAATTTCTCATTTAAAAAAAAAAAATAAAATAAAAAAAATAAGAAAACCAACACTGAAACTTCAGGGGTTTGTTAAAGTGGGTGAGTCCAAGTTAGACTAATTGCAGGTCTGCATTTCTTTTGCTGAATTATCGCTTGCCTAGTGTTCTTTGGTGACAAAGCATTCAGGTCTCAAAAATTTCAAAACCCTTTGTGAAAAAAAAATCTTCAGCCCCTTTTGATTTTTATTTTGATCTCTATTCTGGTTTTTAAAGGATTTTTAATATATCAATTTGATTTCTAAATGGTAAAAGAAACAAACCAATGTTTAATACGCAATATTTCTTACTCCACAAATGTTGCATTTCCTTTATGGATTGGATGCATGTTTTCAAACATGACAGACTAAAGCAAAGTAAGTACTGTCATCCATGCATATACCACCTCAGAAAATGCAAAATTAGCATTTAATTCATTCAAGGAAAGTGACTGTACTTATGTAAAAGGGGTAAAAGTGGATTTTACAGGACACAGAAATCCACATTAGCTAAGACATTGGCACCTCTGCTTTCACAACATGACCCATAGGCATCAGGAGCCAGAAAAACACTTAAAAGAGAGAAGCATCTTTGCTGTTAATTCCTGACAATCAAGAAAGAGGAAAAAACTTTCAGAGGCTGCTAGGTGGCAGGAATTTGCTGCAGTCAAGTAGCATATTGGGGTTTTATCCAGGGCCATTGCATTACCACTCTGCCTGGACTGTGTTACACCTGAACAGGACTGTTGTAACTTGTGATCCAGCCTGGGAGACATTACCCCTATCCAACAGTCATGTCCTCTGCCCTGACAGGCTGTGCCCCTTGCTGTGCTTGTGGGCATGTCAAAGCAGTGTGGACATGCTGCCAAGGCACCGAGAGCCATTGAAATTACACACCTGTAGGTAAATCACCTGCTTTTTCTGTCATGGTAGTATACAAAACTGAGGAACAGGGAGCAAAGAAACAGTCAGATCTAGAGAGCTGTCTGCACAGGTAGAGACTTTCACAAGGCTGGCCTGCTATTTTATCACTAGGGGTGTGAATCTATCATTAGAGATAGCAAAAGACATAGGTCAGGCACACCTTGATATATGTCAGATTGGTAAAGCTGACAATGGTCAAGATGGGATTACTGAGATAAAATTGAAAACGATACCTTTCTGGTCTACTTGCACCTCCACAGATGTGCAATAGACAGACACAGACAACTAGCCCTCTTTGATCTGTGTTTCAGGATATAAGCCTAGCTTTCACATTGTAAAGCCATGTATTAAGAAGTATCCTTGGCCCTGTCTGTGACAGATGCCATGTCTAATAGATTCCTTGCTCTGCTGGCAATGATGGATGAACACTGCATTAACACAGGAGCATCACCAGCAAGTATGGTCAACCAGCAGCCACAGGGAACCTTCCCACTGGTCCAGAACATGCTTCACGTAAGCTCTGCAGCCAGCTCCTTGGAGTGCCTGCTCTGTGCGCCATGGCTTTGTCAGGCTCTCACAGGAGCCGGGGGCTGGCAGTATACCACTTCTGCACATGCTCTCAGAGACATTGAAGAAAGGTCAGATGTGCCCAGGCTGCTCCCACAGTAACAAAAGTGCTGGGAGCCCTTCCCAGTGCACCCAAGGGCAGTTGATAATTGAAAGAAGGCTCAAAGCCAAGTAGCCACACTGGGTATTTCTTTATCATGATTTTTGAGTGTCCTCTGAGCCAGGAGGAGGGAAAAAAAGAGTGAAAAGCAGCAGAAGGAACACCAAGGCCAGAGAAAGGAGGAAAAGCAGTTGCTCCATAAGTGAGAAGATACCCCCTGACAGCCCATGGAAGACCCACACTGCAGCAGATGGATATTCCTGAAGGACTGCAGCTTGTGGAAAGACCATACCAGAGCACGTTTTTCCTAACAGGAACTACATGCAGCCCATGAGTAATTCACACTGAAACAGAGGAAAAGTGTGAGAAGGAAGGAGTAGGAGAGAGAAGAGAGAAACCACTACATACTAAACATACCCTCCTTACACTACTTGTGGTGGGGAACAGTTTGAATTGAAGAATTGAAGTTGAACTTGGGAAGGAGGGGAGGGTGTTATTTTAGCGTTCTTGTTTCTCATTACCCAAAACTGGTTTAATTGACAATAAATTACATTGATTTTCCCACATTAAGTCTGTTTTGCCCTCAACAGTAATTGGCAATCAATGTTCTTGTCTTCATGACCCTTCTTATCCAATTTTCTCCCTCTGTCCTACTGCAGGAGGAGGGGAGGAAGGAGGGAGTGAACAGTTGGGTGGACATTTTGCTGTTAGCCAGAATTAACCCACCACAGTCCTCTTTTGGCACTGTGGACTCCTTTGTGGGAAGGGGCAGACATGTGCCACTTTTGCCTTACCCTTCCTCTGACATCCAAAATCATGGCTGGCACAGCCATAGAACAATACTCCACACCTGGAACTTCTAGAAACATCTCAAACTGGGGCATGAGCACATCCCCATAGTTCTGCCAAGAAGTGTCATCCTTAGCCTCTGTTAGAATTAGACTGGGTCTAGCACCAGAGGACAGCTCAGGACCTACACGGTCAGGCTCAGTGCTGACCAAGCAGTCCTGCTCAGGGTGTTTTTGTGAAGAGCTACTGCACAAAAATCTACAGCTCTTCTTATCTGGTGAAGCCAAACTACTAATACACGGAGTAACCAAGATTGCTTATATAGTCCATACCCTTGTCAGTGTTGGTTATCCTACCTCATTGGCCTGTCCACATGAATCCATGAAAAGACTGATCCCCTAAAAATAACACACCTTTAGTATAGATTATAGCAGAATGTGTGGCCTTTTGTTACTGAATACAGCCATCTAGTGGTTAATTCTTGTTTATTCCCTACAGTTCTCAAGAGAACAGAGCAAATGGAGACCAATAAGGGTGCACGAGCAAGAAAATTCCCTTTTCGTTTTACAGCACATCAGGGTTACCGTTGAGGTCTGGCCTAAAGAGGAAAATTGCCCTTTTGTACTTGTGGCTATGGACAGACTTTTTAAAACAGGAGCCACAGCAAGGTCTGGGCACTTAATGTGAATTTATACATGGTTTTTATAAAAATGTCAAGTTTAGGGCCAGAAGAAGGATTCCATTTCCCCAGTTTAACCTATTTCACTGGCAGCCTTTGCTTTGATTGCATGTGAGTGTGAATATTAGCCTGCCTTGCAGGAAGGCAATAGGCTGGTCCTGCTGAGCTCTCCCTTTGAGCTCACACCATCACAGGTCAGGCATGTTTCTGCCACCCATAACCTTATAAACCCAGGGATTTGTGTGGCTGCAGGCCAAGACCCAGGTTTTCAATGCATGGTTGCATGACCTCGGTGCAGCTTTAGTAAGGACACCATGACTAGGTGTGTGGCTGTATTTAAGTTGTACAGCATAGGAGAAGTAAAAGCAAAGACAGGAGTAAAGTTGTTGAGGCAGAAAGAATTAGATTTTCAAATTACATGTAGAAAACACGGTTAGGGCCTTCCTGTTGCAAGTTCGTTTATTTTTGTGCTATTTAGTATCACAGAGCTTTGTAGTGTTACAGGTCTGACCTCACAGAGCTCTGTGTGCATGTGTGCTCAGCACTCAAAAACGCTGCACCCCAAAGCAGTCTGTACAGTCACAGCTCCTCTGGGGACAGGGTTCAGCTGGGCTGGGCTTGCCGTGTTTCCACAGCTCAGGCCAAGATCTTCCTGTGCAGCCAACCTGTGGCCTCTTCCTCCTCTTGGACAGTGGTTACTGATCCATCTGCCTGTCCCTATCTAGGGGATGGACTAGTTTAAAAATCAGGTACTTCTGGGAGCCTGTCCCAGGTTTCATATGAGATTTTTTAGCTGTGTGGCATATAGCAATTGGAGACAGCATCTTTCAAGCTGCACCAGGCAAGGTGGCACCTGAAGCTGTTTCCTGGCTGCTGTTAATGGCTTCTTTCAGGATGTGAGTAGTCCTTCTGCACCAGCCATGCAGCATCTGGCCACTGCTGGGCCAGGGGCAGCTACCAGGAACCCCAGCAAACACACCGCTCCGCAGCAGCAGCCTGTCCCCTCTTCCTATTTAACCTCACACAAAAACTAAAAGCCCAGCTCCCTCCCTTCGGGCGATGAGAAATCCCTGGGAGGAGGCTGGGACACGCAGTTAAAGGACGGATCGCCCAGAGCGAATGGTGCCTGCCAGCATTCGCTCTGCGTTTGCCTTGTTGCTGAATGGGGCCCGGCTGCCGAAGCCCGGCCCTGTCTTTCACTCGCGGAGCGCCGGGCCTAGCCCCGGTGTCTCCGCCCCGCCCGGTTCCTGTTGCCCGGCAGCGCCCCCGGGTGCCGCCAGGGGACGGGCGCGGGCTGGTGCAATACCGGCGGGTGTGGGACCTGCACCAGTGTGCCCGTGGGAAAACAGCGCTCCGTCCTGCCGGCGGAGACAGCCCGGCACTCATCTTTCCTTAGCGCCCCTGCTTTTCCCTCCCCTCCCCTCCCTTCCCCTCCCTTCCTTTCCCATCTCCTCCGCAGTAACAGTCCCTGGAGGAGAGCACAGTGGTGATTTGAGCAAGGAGGTGGCAGCTGGCAGTTTCTAGGGCGCAGTAACCGTTCATCTCTGATGAACTCCCGCTGGGAAAGTCAGCGTCTAGCTGTTCTGTTGCCCACAGAGAACAAGGTGGAGCTCCCAGCTCCACGTGCGTGCAAAGAGCTCAGGTGAGCCGGGAACCTGCCAGTCTCTCTGCACAAGCCTCAAACTGGCTTGTGCCTCCCTCGTCCTCTTGGGCCGCTGAAACATCTTCTCCCAGGCTCAGCCCAGCCCTTCTTTAGGGATGGCAGCTTTCTTGTATGGAAGTAAAGGTTTGCTGACTGTCACAGCACTGGCCTGAGTAAACAGTCCAACCCCAGATCTGGAGACAGGAATATATCTGCCATCTCTCTGCTGTGGCAGTGTTTAGTACCAAAGACATCTGGGCAGCTCAGGCATTTTCTGATTTTTCAAGTAGTTTCTCACCATTTCTCTATAGTCCCTGGGGTCGTACTCTTTCAATAGAAGCACCCTGTCTTTATTGCATCAGAAGGAACAGGCACAAACCAAGAGAATTATCTCACATCAAAAAACAGTGTGTCATTCTGTATGGCAAATCTCCCCATGGTACCAGCCAGAATTCAGTAACTATTTCACCAAAGGCTGAAAGGGGTCACCTGCTGCAGCCTGTGACACATTCAGAGAGTAACTCACCACGATGGCTTGAGGTCACCCTCTGTGTGTCAGGGTGCACCTAAATTGGCAGCCTTTCAGTGTATTTATGCCTGCAGTTTTCACACCAATATTCTCTGTGCTTTTGTGTGAGAACTAACGTTGAGGACTCTGAGCTGGGAACCCAAAGTAATTATTTCTCTAGCAAACATAATCATCAGAATTAAGGCTGACAAGGACAATCTTCTAAAGCAGGCTATGGGGAAAAGTAATTCAAATTACTTTGGTGAATGATTTTTACCACATTAGGGAGACCATGTTTTTTCATGCAGTGTAAGCCCTTAGGGTCCCCATCATGTTTCTGAAAGTAAAGGAAATAGATTTGTTGCCAAATTCCTATCTGGGTATCTTCATCCAGCCCACTGGAAGTTCCCCTGCAGGTTCAGCCACTGTTGCTGTTCCTGCTAATGCAACATACAGGTGCTTTCCCAGTAGTTGTCCACTGCTGTGGAATGTTGTAAATCAGCTCCTTTCATAGGACCTGAGCAGTGTGAAGAGGTGAGAAACAAATTTCTGTGCAAAGTGATGATGTTGGATTCTTTTTTAAAGAGAGCTGCTATGGTGGACTCATTACTGCAAGTCCTTTTCCAAGTGATATGCAGGTACAAAATTAACCCCCAGTGCAAAAACAGAGTCCACCCTGCTGTTTTCCTGGTCTAACTCCAGAGTTAGAGCAGCAGAGCATGACTGACAGAAAAGTGAGATAAGGAAATGGTATTTCAGTGCAGAGTTGCAAATTTTTTTTGTGATAATCCCTTTAATCCTGTTCTCCCTCCTGCAAGGGGGCCGAGGCTGCACTTTGCATACAGCTCCAACAAAAGGAGGCAGAAACTAATCTCAGATTACTCAGCCACTTTTATCTTTTCTTTAGCACGTGAACGTGTCTAACCTATCTGAGGAGGCAGCAGCTTCCATCAAGGATATATGTAACAGGTAATTCCCTCAGCGCAGAGGAGTTTAGGAGCTGGAGAGTTGTACCTGATTTCTGCTTTTCTGTGCATGTGGGGAGGCAGGACAGACGGATCAGGAGGCCTTTCTGCTTGCAACGACCCTGTTTCGGGTGGAGCAGGCTTCACACGGCTCCAGATGACAGTTTCACTCTGTCACTAGGCCAAGGGAAGCAAATGAAACTGCCTGGAGTCGCTACAATCAGACATTAATCTCTGCCTCACTGCTGATTAACTCTTTAATGCCACACTGCCTACTGAATAATTTGTTACTCAGCTGTAAACCTAGATCTCTAACAGCTTACTGCCCCACCTGCAAGCATGCGATCAGTGACTCTTCTTCCCATATCGACAGCTTTTGTTGCCCACCTGGCATCTTCTCCGCCCAGGACTAGCACAGAGCTGGCCAGGGCAAAGACAGGAGCCAGAAAGGACTCCTGCTCCAGGAGAAAGGATGCATCCAAGGGAGATGGAGATTTCTGACTTGTTTCTTAAAGTGCTTTTAGAAGAAAGAAGGTGCCTACCAGAATACTGATGGCACTCATTCACACTTTCTTTGTGCCTCCAGGAGGCCTGAAGCTGATTCCCTAAGCAACAGATAATCAACATGCGGTTACAATGTGGTTAAGCTTTCCAGCAGCTGAATGGGGTCCAAAATGTATCCGTACAAGCTAAGATTATATGGTTAGACATGATTAATGTTGGTCTTGCGTTGCTTGGAAGGGAATCACTTAGGTAACCACTTTATCCCTAACTCAGAGGACATGATATGTCAAGTATTTTTGCTCATTATTCTAATGTCTATAATTTCACAATCTTTCAGTGTATTTATGCCTGCAGTCTGCTCACAAATATTCTCCTCTCACTCCTCACTATTGGTCAGAAAGATGTAGATCTTTAAAAGACATAGCTAATGAAATGGTGCATTGTCAGAATGAAGCGGACAGATTCAGATCAGCAAACCCCTGTTCAGCTGCTGTCTATTCCTGAAGGTTTCTAAATACCACAGGTGCCTTGCTTTTTGACAGGCACCAACAGGTGGTGTAGTCACCAGGCCACGGGAGCCCTAGGTTCAGCTGCTTCTCTTACAGATGTGGCTATAGCCCCTTCTGTCGTGCTGAGGCTCATGGTTTCATATTCCAGAAGTCCACAGAGGTAACAGTGCTGCAGCACAGAGACAAAGACGCTCATGTGGCAGAGAAGAGAGAAGATACTGGGATCTGGATTGCAGCCGCCACTTACCATGAGTGTGAATACATACACATTCATGACAATATAACAGTTCTTAAATGTTTAACCAGTACTTTGAGAAAAGGCAGAATCTTAGGTCTTGCCCCAGGGTAAGGCTGATGTCTGAACTCAGCGCAATGATCCCTTCCATCTCTTGCTTTGCTCTTTAACTTACCTTTTCCTCTGCAGTGTCCCTCAGGAGGGAGCATGAGTGCCATGTGCAGACGGAAGCACTTCTTGAGCTACCCTGGGCAGCAGGGGCAATTGCATGTGGCTTCTCACCTCGGGAGCCAGCAGTCCTTCCTGAATGAATAAATGTAAGGGAGTTACCAGCTTCCTCAGTGTCAGAATTACCTCTTCTTACTTTAGGAAGCTCTTGGTGTCTGTGTTAATGAAGATGTAAAATATAGGTCGCACATGGAGAAAAATATATTTCTCAGCCCTGAAGAGTATCTAACACTCCAACTACAGAAATTTTTTAGAACTGCTCTTGCCTTCAAACGTTTCCTATCTTGCATCCTTAAAAGCACAGCTGTCTTTTACTGATTTATGTCAAGTGATTTCCCAAGGTATGAATGGCAGGCAAAACAACTAACTTTTATTTGTCTAGGTCCCCTGAGGACTTGGATGGCTGGCTGACTATATCTCTCTTTTCATGATGTTATAATGACAGAACAATGTGTATTTGAAGATCATGAGCCATCTTGCTGAGGACATTGCTGTGGGTTTGGGATGTAGCTGCACTACAGTCAGGAAGCCCCAGGCACTGAGGAGCAAGCAGTAGAAGCATCTCATTGCTCAGGTGCCTGTCAAGGAACATGGCTGTGCTGGGGAGCTCAGTCTCTGTGGACTGTGCTCTATTCTAGACTAAGTATTTTGATTTCCACTTTAGTTATTTCCCGTTGGTGAATCTGAATTACTTAAGCCATTTTTCCTCCTCTGGTAATTAGTGCAGCCAGCACTCCTGCTGAGCAAAGCACACTGCCAGCACCTAATGCCACCCTCCTTACTGACAGCACCAGTCTGGCCACATCACTATTCATATGTTTGTGCCCTTTACAGGTCATTCTCCCACCCACATTCATATGCACCATGTTCTACATCAGCAAGTTTGGAAAACTGAACCTTCCCTTCTCTAATGTGCTGAATAAATGGGGGTTGTTGAATAGTTTCATAGCTCCCCCTACCCCTAAGAGCTTAATAGCTCTAAATGTGCAGACAGCGTCATTGTAATGTGACGTAAAAGAGAGAAATAATGTTCTCACCTGTTGCAAACATGTGAACCTTGCAAATGACACAGACACATGCCCACCAAGTGGCATATAATGACAGGACTTGGACAGTCCATTAAATGATTCAACTGTCAACAATTTGAAATGAGAGTTGAAAAATCAATCTTTGGTTTCAGTCTGGAGGGTCTTGAGCAGGATCCCACACTGGAAAATGTGTCAGACAATATATGGATGAGGAGATTTCCGTACATTACTTTGTCTAAACAGTTGGTCAGTATATCACAGCTGTGTACGTCTGGTCTGCTTCTGGGCTGAATTGGCTGAGGTTTTGACGTGGGGTTGAGTGTGGACAACATGAGACCCAATTTAGGCATATTACTGACAATAGATCTATTTGCAGTTTTTAGCCCTCTGGGAACATTCAGCCTTCTTGCTTACTGTATTTACATTCAAAAACCCCTCAGGTCATGGGATGACCCTGCAACCTGGGCTTGGACAGCAAAAACTACCTGCTACCACAGGAGGCAGGGAAGCCAACACAGTTACTACAACATTTTCTCCATCTCTTCCTGTATAGGAGGAAAAGTGATTTTGTATGAAATCATAACTATTTACCAAATTTACTTCTTCAGCTCAAGCTCATCATCCCATTGAGTCTTTTTACTAAAATGTTAGTGTAAGCTCTTTTGAGCATATGTCCATGACAGAAGTTTTTTTGTCATGGACAAAATAAATAAAATTATTATATTAATAGTAAATAAATAAAAATGAAAGTAAATTAAATTAATAAACAAATAAAATATTTTTTTATATTATCATAAGGTAGCCGCTGTTAGAAAACCACAACGGCTACACTCACCGGAAACCCTGAAGGATCAGTGTAGGACATCAACATTTTTATGGAGAAACTGGTCAGGTTAAGGTCTACTGATGGGTGCTTAAGCTTAAAAATATCAAATATACTTCTGGCAAGATAATTTTTCTGGTTTTAAGAGAATGTAAACTTTCTGTTAGAGGAGGCGAGTGTAATATTTAGAGCTTCTAAGACAATTAAAGTGCAGGTTTAAAAAGATCCACCTTTTCTCACTTATTTTCAGATAAATCAAGTTGTAAAGTAGATCATTTCCAAAACAAACAAATGAACAAGAGACATGCAAATATCTGTGAGACTGAATTTCAGCCTTATTCATGTGAAATACTCCACCCTCACTTCAAATTCTTAAGCCAACATTGCTTCAATTTAATGCCAAAAGGGGCATGAGACAGTTTGGTAATGACTAGCTACAGGAAACTTCTAAGATTTTTCCAGATTTTCAACTATTGGATGTCCCAACACTTTTCTACCAGGAAGGTAAACTTGCCCGGTACAAGAGGGTTACTAAATATGAATCCTTTGTATATTCTGATTAAGACCAACACATATCCACCGTTAATTAATGTTTACTTGGATTTGTTTAGGAAAAACTTCAAAGAACTCTAGGGCATGATAAGCTGCAGCTGAACCTTTCTGCTGAAAAGTGCTCCTAAACGCTATCTTCTGAATACTTTGTGCCATTAAAGAAAAATCTGCACAAAGTGAAGTATGTGTGTAAGTATTCTGTTAGAGCTGCAGAAGGTTTGCCTCTAAGCCTGTTTAATAGCCAATTTGCACGTGAAGGTTGTACTGGTCTCAAGCAGGAACTGTGCCTACAAGTACTGGGAGCCTTTCTGCATGCTGCAGTTAATTCTTCCTATTGTGTGCACTGCTCCCTTCTTGTTGCAGTATGCATGGCAGGATGGACTTGTGTGCAGTTCTGGTGTCCTCAGCATAAAAAGGACATGGAGCTTTTGGAACAAGTCCAGAGGAGGGCCACAAGGATGATCAGGGGACTGGAGCATCTCCCATACGAAGATAGGCTGGGCAAGTTGGGGCTGTTCAGCCTGGGGAAGAGAAGGTTGTGTGGAGACATCATAGCAGCCTTCCAGTATCTGAAGGGGGCCTATAGGGATGCTGGGGAGGGACTCTTCATTAGGGACTGTAATGACAGGACAAGGGGTAACAGGTTCAAACTTAAAGAGGAGAGGTTTAGATTGGATCTAAGGAAGAAATTCTTTCCTGTTAGGGTGGTGAGGCACTGGAATGGGTTGCCCAGGGAGGTTGTGAGTGCTCCATCCCTGGCAGTGTTCAAGGCCAGATTGGATGAAGCCTTGGGTGACATGGTTTAGTGTG
Source organism: Agapornis roseicollis (assembly GCA_002631895.1). Classification (NCBI taxonomy): domain Eukaryota; kingdom Metazoa; phylum Chordata; class Aves; order Psittaciformes; family Psittacidae; genus Agapornis; species Agapornis roseicollis. The sequence goes on along the minus strand of NDXB01001722.1, from coordinate 70,139 downwards.
AGGTGTCCCTGCTTATGGCAGGGGTGTTGGAACTAGATGATCTTAAGGTCCTTTCCAACCCTAACTATTCTATGATTCTATGACTTAGGTGTTCTTGGGGGAGGTGGAAAACTCCAGCCATATAACTAGAATGAATGTTTTCTCTAACAGATCTGCATGGTAAAGGTTAAGCTCAACGGGCTGCAAAACAAAGAAATGAAAGAGAGAGCTTCTGTGCTGCAGCCTAAACTGACTCTGTGGCTGAAGGTTTAACTTCAGTTAAATTATGGGGTTTTGACTGCAGAAGGCAGGATTACATCATCTCTGGAGGGAGATATGAACCACTTGATGAACCACTTGATGGATTCATTGGACTAGAAAGGTAAACACAAACCCAGCACTTGAACTGCTTTCAATAAAATGTAGTCAGAGGGGGTTTGCCATTCACTTTCACTGGGAACAGGCTTCCAAGGGAGCTGCAGGGGTCACAACAATGGAAAAATTTGCATGCCAGTGCACACAGGTTTGCACTACTGTGCTTTCTGGCAGCCAGGTTGAAGTAGGTTTCCTTTGTCCAGCTGATGGGGAGCACAGTAAAGGTGGCTCTGCTGGTTTCCAGCAATGTCACCAGCTCTCAGGGATTCAAGCAGTGAGACTAATCCCACCCAGTTGTAACGGGCAGGGTGCAAAACACAAGAAGTGTAGGCAACTGTGGTGTAATTACTGTCAGATTTATTTTCTAGTAACCCCTTCTTTAAAAAATATATACACATATATACACATATATTCATGTATGTATATATATACACATATATGTGTGTGTGTAGATATATATAAATATATATATAAAAAGTCTTTTTTTTTTTTTTTTCCCCAATAATTCCAGAAAACATTATCTGGGAAGACTGGGAAAGGAAGGAACCAAAAGGGATTATTATACTCTGGAGCCCGATTCTCTTCTGTTTTATGCCTGGTGTCCTCAGTTGCCAAAAAGCAAAAAAGGTGATTCCCAGCTACTTCTTTTTTCCACAGCAATTCTGTTGACAACGCAGTTGCAGAAACATTTTCTAATTCACGTCACTGTTAATCAGAAAAGCTAAATAATGTAAATCAGAGGAAAGTAAAGACTTTTTTGAAAGATGTTTGAAATAATTCAACTGTGACTGAAAACAGGTTAGGGAACATTAATGTGAGTCACTGCAGGCAGATCAATGAGGTGTGTATACGCAAGAAGGCAATGACAACTAACAAAGGGGGTAGTAAGAAATTAAATCAGAAGAAGATTCTTCTCTGGAGCTTTAAAAGACTATCACAGCTGTTTCCAAGCTCTGCAAAAGCAAAAGCTCTAGACACATCTCATTTTTATGATACAAAATTGATCTATCTAATATTGACAAATGAGAATTCTCGAGAATCAGGTAGCTTTCAATATTAACAGAAACCTTATCGCTCAAGCAAGCTCAGTTTAGAACAGGGGTTTCTAAATGACTGGGCTGAAATTCATAAGGTTGATTTGTGTTTAAGAAGAAACAACGTAAAGTTAGTGTTTCAAGATGTAGCCCCACCATACCTGGGCTAAGGGACAAGCTTTCAGTTGGTTACTTTTACATTCCCTCTTGGAGGCTCCCTGGTAAAGCCTTCCAAGGTAAGGACTAATCTGTGCCACAGCTCACATACAACCTAAACCAAATGTACCACTATTTGCAGAGCCTCTCATTAGTGAAATTATAGATTTATACACATACTCACTCAAAAACTGCATTTCATGTGTTGGTTTTCTTGTTTATTTGCCAGTCTTATTTAATCAGGTAATTGATAGAGCCTCACTATTCATTATTTCCTGGTTTGTTAGCAGGCGCTAGGAAAATTTGCATAATGCTTGCTATGGGATATTAAACTCTCATAAATCTGTTCAAAGTTAAAAGAAAAATTGGTTAAGAGAATCCATTTCTCAAGTCTGTGTGTTTCTAAAAATGGTACCAAATTTCAAAGCTTCTAATACTTCCAGAAGCCCTAAAATCCATTAAAATCACTGTTGTTCCATAAGCTGTTTCCTGGATGCTGTTAGTCTCTGTGTTCACTCTCACACACACACAAACATTACAGCCTTGCTTCTGTTCAATACAGGACAGAGTAATCCTGGGAGAGAGGGGAAATCAAAGTAAATCTCATTTGTTTTCTGGTCACTTGATAAGGCTGCCTTTGTTACCTGGCATCTCTGGCTGTGAAGCCAGGGATTTTTTCTGTTGCATAGACTGCAGTCTATTGCTTGGGCTAGTCCCTGATCCGGCCAACAACATCAGTGTTTTCCTGGCTTTGTATGAGATTTGTTAGGCTGCTTTGTTTAGTCCTTTCTCCAAGCCAAACCCTGCCGAGCCTGAACCAACACCCTCATGATTCATCATCCCCCTGTGCAACAGCAAAGTGTTGCTGAGTTACCAGGACAAACCGACTTCTGCTCTGTGTCGACTTCCAAAGCACCCGAGGTAACCACTGCTATGCCATAAACTGAGAGGAGAATCACAATGCTAGCACTGCTAAGGCAACAGTGATCGTTACCCTGGTGTCCTGGGGCACTGCAGTAAACCCAATACCAGCATCACTGCTGCTGATCACAGAGGGGTAGGCTTCAACCTCTCTAACGTACAAAGCTGGAACTTTCAACCAGGCCTGCATTCTGTTAGAACATATGCAACAACCAAACAGTTCACAGCAACAAAAGTTGCTGAAAATATTCCTGGTATTCTGAGTGTGCCTCTAATTAAGTTGTTTTGTGATGTCACAATTGCTCTTCCCGTAAAATGTGGGAAAGGGCACAAATGGCAGTATTGCTTCACCATGATGTCTGACATGAGCAAATTGAGATTTGGGGGCACTCTGGGATTAAGAGGAAGGAAAGCAGCTTCTTCACTTTTTTTCAGATCAGGGTGGTGAAGGTGTTGCCTTGGGTGTTTCCTTTGAGGAGTGGCAGGGTTGGCATCCTGAGGAACAACAGGCTCAGATTGTTTGCCAGCTTTAGCAATCAGTTAAAACTAAATGCAAAAAAAATCCCCAGTTTCAGTGTATCTTTCAAATATTCATCTTCCCAACAACTCTACAGGGTGTTGTTATCCCAGCTTCACATAGAAACAGATGCTTGGAGAAGGTAAGTGGCACTGGAGGATTACAGCACTCTGTTCCTGTGCTCACTGGATTACTGTCTATTCCATTAATCCCTCATATCCATACATGTAGGCAAAATTGAGGTTCCCGCTCACTAAAACCACAGCTAAGCTTAGCTCCCTATAGGTTCCCTTTCTTGGAAAACCCTCATACACAACAAGCTGCTGGAAGATGATGACTTTACTGAACAAAATTATAACATTGAAAGCCCAGTTTGTACATGTTTGTAAACTAAAGTCTTTCCTCTCAGTACTCCCATATGGATCACTAGCTGCAGCAGTAACAAGATGTAATTGAAAAATAACATTGAGAGCAATCCACTGCGGTACTTGAAACACTGGTGTTTCACATCAGGAATTAGCAGCCATTTCAAGCTCTTCTTGAGCTGTTTCCTCACTGTCACCTTTTCTTTAAAGCAAGCTCTCAGTATGCTTTAATACTTCTCCTCCACAGCAGCTGATCCTTCTGTAGTTCACTTACTGACCTGATCAGCCATGGTAACTCTGCATTTTCTGGGGAAAAAAAAAAATAAAATAAAAAATAAAAGGTAATCCTTGATCCTTTTTATCATTTCTGTGTGGCTTCAGGGATTTCTTTCCCTAGGACACTTAGGAAAAGCCTTATATGGGCTATGGAAGGACAAGTTTCCCTGAATTTCTACTATCAGAAGATTACAAGTGTAATCAGACAAGAGTGGATAAAAATGAGGGTTAATACTAACTTGTTAAACTGGAATGCAGCCTCCTGCCTTGAACATGTACATTTGTTCTTTTCCCTTGCCTCTTCCTTGATTGATGGCTGAAAGATTTCCAATTAGTGCAGCTGCTGATCTCTCAGACAACTTTTTAGTCCAGGGTAGCTCAAAAAAGTTTTAACACTAATTAGTCCTGAAGAGCATAAAGCTTTGTCTTTCATGAGACACATAGCTGCTTGCTTGCACTGCAGTAAAAGCTCTTACTAAATCAGTAACATTTCATCTTAAATCATTTGCTAATCATGCAATTAATGGTCTTCACTGCTTGTAATCGATCCTGTACTACACAGGGAACAAAGGAAACGTCATGGATGCCACCCTCAATTGAAGAAGAAGCCAATACTTTGCAACACATTATCCTCAGCAATAGCAACTGCATTGGTCATAAACTGGCCATTTTGCAACATCTCCCATAATGAAGAAAGAGGCAGGCTCTGATTCAGCTTTGTCTCTGGGCCCAGTTGTGTGCCCCCTGCAGCCTTCTCCCAAATTTTATCTAAAGATAAGAGAGTAAAGTGACAGATGTGCACTGTGTACTAGCAGTACACAGTGCAGTCAGTGCTGGGGTGTCAGTCTGAAGGTGGCTTTGCCTAAAGGCAGCATCTTACCTAGTCAAATAGACTCTAGCCCCAGTTACAGAACTTGAGGTTTGGTACTCTTCAGATGGACAGGACATTCACAGTACCCACTAGAATGGACATTTCCTCAGACTTCTTGTTCCATTACATCTATATGACTATAGGGATATTTATCTTTTCCACATTTATTCACATTTATTTTACCTTGTAAAGAAGTTTCTAAATAAAAAGTAACTCCTGGTTATCACCAGAATTAAAACTTTCATAAAATACGTCCCTGAAGATTCCATTTATTGACAGTGGTCAATGAAAAATTTCTTTTCTGCTATTTATGTTATAATACTATGATATTTCCACCTGATGGAAGATAGATTTTAAAAATCTAGAAGAAGAGTTATTTAAAAACATAAGCTAAGAATTTACTGATGTTATTTTCATAAGGTCAAAGTCTTTTCATTTGGATAAGATTAAAAAAAGTCATCTCATTAAGCACTGGTTATATTGTTTCACATGAATAAAAATACTATAATGAAGTGTCTAAGTCTGCAGNAAAAACATAAGCTAAGAATTTACTGATGTTATTTTCATAAGGTCAAAGTCTTTTCATTTGGATAAGATTAAAAAAGTCATCTCATTAAGCACTGGTTTTATTGTTTCACATGAATAAAAAAACTATAATGAAGTGTCTAAGTCTGCAGAGGAAGAATTACAGTCTGTTCTGTCTTTATTAAACCAAACTGATTCATAAAAATTGCTTTAACTTTTTTATCCAAATAGGCTTTTTCCAGTGGGAAAGGTTTCTATATGAATTTTTTTCACAATTTCCATTGTAATGGCCACACAGGCTCTCACCAGCTGCAAAAACAAACAAGAACACTATGGTTTATGGCAACAAAAACAGGCTGGTAGAGGGTTGAATATAAGCCCATAAATCTCTAATAATATAAATCATATTTGTTTCTAATAATACATTCTGCTAGTCACAGATGATAGAACAAGGACTATTAAAGTTAAAAGGAAACTCTTTATTACACAGGTTAAGGGAGAAACATCCTTTTAATATTGGATACTCAATTACTATCATTACAATGGGCAAAGTTGTTGCTTTAAATTACACTCATGAGGTTATGGTCTTCCCTTAACTTATACCCACATGAAACAAGTGGATGGCTGCAGAGTTGTGAAACCCTCCTTCTTCTAGCAGAGAATGAGGAAGAAGAGAGGGCGTCAGAGAAGGGTCTCTGTAATGGACAAGTGATGCTTCCTTCCCTGTTGCAACATACTGACCAAGGAACGTAACCCATTAGTGTAGGACTAACCGTTCAGATGTGGTAAAACAGGGCTTTTTTAGCAGTTACTTACACCTTTTTTCCTCAATAAAGGAGATGCTGCATACCCCTATCACACAACAAATATCCTGGTTTCATCTGTGCCATTTGGCATAAAGAGTGGCTTACCAGTAATTTAAAGCCACCAGGAAATTGCTATTGACAAACTTTTTTGGATGAAAATGTGTGTCTTACACATTTTGCTTTTGAGTTGGGAGTTGCAAACATCTTAAAAATCTGTATATACACCTGCAGTGAAAACCTATGAAACAGTTCACAAAACTTAAGCAAGAAAATATTTTAAAATACTATTAACTCTACAGTTCTGGTGTTCCACTTTTCCAAAGATCATGAAGTTACTGATCAGCATTTTTTTCTCAGTGCAATGTCTGTGACATCTAGGGTGAGGCAGGGGAAACCAGAGGAGCCCTGCTGGAGATGACATCATCTAACATCTAGGTATGTTTAGGGAAAGAAGCTAAACAAAAATACATCCCTTGCTAACACGTTTAGCCTAGCATTTCACCCTAGAAAATTCACAGCTGACTGACAATATAAATAACATCCATGCTGAAGTGTTGCAGAGCTTGCATCCTGCTGCCTTGCTGCCTGTCTCAACTTCCCCTCTTCTTCCATTCCCACCACTTCTCCATTCCACTCACTGTCCTTTTTTTTTCCCCTGTGGTTTTTAATATACTGTCAGTGAGTCTACAAGAGAAATTAATGAGGAGACAGGGCTGGAAAGCTGCTGGTGGTGACATAAAGTAATTTCGGCAGATTGGTACCTGCTACTGACCTACACAGAATGGTCCTTCCTTGCCTCCTCCCCTTGTTTGTGGGATGTTTGCAATCTCCATTGGGAAGGGTACAACTCGTAATTGAAAATCAGAGCAAGAGGGTGGAGGCTCCTAAAACATAATTATAAAGCACCATGCTGTGTCCCAGCACTGACATGGGAAAGCAGCTTGTAACTCTAATTTCAGTGCTGTGATGGCTTCTCTGCCTACTGTCTCACTGCCCTCAAGCAGTTGCAGGAGCTGCTCCCCAGCACCAAGTGCTGGATGACTGCACCGCCTGTGCCTCTTGCCTCTTTGCCAAGAAGGTTTTGAGCAACCCAGCCCTCGCCCAGGGGGTGTTTTCTGTCCAAGAACTGATACTGAATGTTCCCTCACCAGCGTCTCGGCCCAAGGTTTTCTGCTGATTCAGCTCCTCGGGACTGCACAGTGTTATTTTTTAATCTGTTGTGATAGTAGAAATACACTGGCTGCCCTAAAGCTGGAGAAGAGGTGTCCTGTTTCCCAGATCAACTGTCTCATGCTGAGCTTAATTTTCACATGGGTAGGTTTTCTAGGTGCTGACTATTGGCATCTCTACAGTATTTGGCAGCCCCAAAGCCTGATGGGAATTGGTATTTCAGGGGTATAAATTCATATTTTTTTCTTACAGGAAGTGGATTGTAGCACTACTTATCACAGCCATGGTAAGCAGCTATGAGAGAAGAAGGAAGCATGATGATAAAGCTCTGTAAAATGGACACAAGCACTCCCTTTTCTCCGTGCACATTAATTCATTATTTTTTTTATTGCTAGGCCAGCCTGTATCTTCACTGTATTAATGCAAATTAAATGAAGCTTCCTAATTCAAGGAAACTAAAGCATGTGTAGAGCAGTAGTGAGGTAGAGATCACATTTGTAGTGGCAACAGCGCTGTGATTATTTGGCATTTATCTGCAGTGCCTCCCTGCCTTCAAAATGCTTTTCACAGGCTGTCAACAAGTCTTTATGTTTGTGTTTGACTTGGCAGAGCCTCTCAAAACCAGCCAAGTGAGTGAGGAGGAGCCCATGTACAAGCCCAGTCATCTGTAGCTTGGCTTGGTCTATCTGTGATCTCCCATCTGATAACCTTCAAAGCCATGCCTTTCTCTTCATTTAACTGCCTGTTTGTACTGCTGGTGCTTGGGACTTGAAAGAAAGAATCTCTTCAGATTACAGTAGCTTTACATTAGCTATACTACTGTTTTTAACAACAAAACAGCTACTCTATTTACAACAGCAGAACCAGGCCAGTTCTGGGGCAAATAGATTATTTGATAAAAAGCAAGTAAGATCTCAGCTTGACTTCAAATGCTCAGATTTGTCATTTGTGAATATTTTCATGCACTATAGAATAAAAATTATATAACTAAAATGTTGTACCTCAGAAATAGAGTTTATATTTCATTTCATAATTTTAGTTTTCTAAAATATAGATAAAAATAAACTGGGATAAAGGAAGCTGAAATAAATATTTTGGTTTGAGCTGAAGTTCATGAAAGTAGCCAAATAAAAAGAAATTTTAAAACACCCTAAAGAATCAATCATTTAGGCAAACTTAATACCAAACTTACGCATTTTTTTATATATACACAATAAGATACAAATAAACACAGCTCAGATTGGAGACGTTTTGATGACCTGAGTCTGCTGAATATCAATCCCCATTTCCAATATTAATCCAATCTAGCACCCCACCTGTAGTAATGATTATACATTAGAACATAGCATCCTTTCCCAAAACATGGACAGTATATATATATATAGTTTGTGTTGTTTAATATTCTATGTAAACTAATATTATATGTAGCAGGTGATAACCCACTGGGTCTGAAACCATCTTTCCTCCTCAGAGTTATTTTGGTTTGATTGTTTTGTGTTAGTTACACTCCCGTTGCAGGTTTGAGAGCAATCTTTGAGTTGTGTCTCTGGGAGGAGGTGTAAATGTCTGTGGAAAAGAATACTTCCCACCTTCTTTGAACCTTTAGAGGACCCGTTTCTGTGAGGAGCATGGTTCCCAAGTACCCTCAGGAGCTTGGAGGTGGAGGCAGAACATGTTGTTTCAGGTCCACTGGTGCAAAAAGTGGTTTAGCAAACAGTTCATGTGTCCTGATTTGTCTCGACTGTGCCAGATGGAGAACTGAAGAAGTTTGCTTTTACCTTGTTCTTCACTTTTTTTTTTTTCTTCACTTTTTTCAATGCTCCCTCCTGCTTGCCAAGATGCTGTTTAAGCATTCACTGCCACAGAGATGAGGAAAAATCCCCTCCAGCAACCTGACACAGATGGGGTGAGGAATGTTCCTCATCTGACTGCTGCATGGCCAGCTCAGAGTAGTTGTGCTATGGGCTGGGAAAGGAAGAGACCCGAAGGGGATGATAGTAATTATCTAGAGTGGCAGTCATGGGGAGTGAGGCAGCAGTCAGGACAGGAGCACAGATTTGGAAGGCAGTGTGCTACTTGCGGAAGGATGTGTTAAAGGGGATGGAGCAGACTAAATGCAAGTTCTTGCAGTTTAAACAAGAACCTGTGCTGGAGGAAAGCTCAGAGGACACGATGTTGCCCCAGGGTGAGGTCTGGCTATCACCGTAGGCTGTGCCAGAGGGAGAGGTACTCTTGTTGTCTGAGTAGTGATACATCTTGGATGGAAGTCAGAGACTGACTCCCAGCTGATATTTCAGATCAGCCTCCTTTGGAAGACGGTTGGCAAAGTAGACCTGGGATCAGATAATGAATGAGATGATAAGAAATATTCTCTGGTAGCCAGGGGCAGCACTTGGTGACACAGGAAGTCCTCACCTTTGCTGTGACTCAGGGCAAAGTGTAAAGTCTCAGCCCTTTTTACTTGTCCTCTTGTTACTAATATAGAGAGTATTTCTTGGTGTCAAAGCAGTAGGCCTAAAAATTATGAAGATAAATACGTGCATCTGTCCCCTCCCTTTTTCCATGTATTATGCATGGGAGTACCTTAAGGGAAGTCATAAATCTTGACAAAGTGAATTTTTGATTTCACAAGAATATTTTTCTGTCTTGGGCTAACCACTATGAGTCGCCAAGTCTCTAACCTTTATTTGCCCCCACACATAAATCTCTCAACTGAATAAAATGATATTTTCAACTTAATAGTATCTCATTTAGGACCGTAGGCTAACACTGAGAGAAACTTTCTGCTCAGATGGGTAACCATCCCATCCTGCCATGAAGGCACCAGCCCTACCACACAAGATCCAAATGAGTCCTTCAGGCTTCCCCCCAGTCTTCCTTCCCTGGGTGCTGTAGGAGGCAGAGGCAATGGGCAGCTCCTCCTGCATACTGAAGGACTCAGAAACCAGTGCCCAGAAGATTTGTTGATATTGGTGAAAAACTGCAAGGCAGCAGAGAGAACACACTCCTATGAAGAGGGGGGCTGCAAAGGTAATTTGACTGCTAATCACCCCAAACCATTTTACTGTCAGGAATGCAAGTAGATTTTGGGTTATCATTTTTGGACTACACTGGGTTTTTCTCTTGAACCTCAGTTTTTTGTTTCTCTTCTTTTGTGAGTTAATTCTAAAGCAGCCTGAGAAAACCTTTCATTCCTCTAATTTGCCTAATGTTGGCAATATTTTATTACTTCAAACACTTTTATATACAAAGCAAAGAGGGAGGGTAAAGGAATAAAAGCCTACCTGTATTCATACCTCATATAAACTTCAGATATGAGCACAGCAAGCATGGGTGTGCTTGCCAGGACAGGGTGTGGAAAAACAGGAACAGTTCATTGAAAAGCAGCAATGCTTTCAGAAGTGAGGTGAGAACGTTTTCAAATGGGAGGCAAAAAGAATGAAAAACTGGAAAAAACAGTGCAAACCCAAACGTGTTTTACATACCTTTGGTCCATCCTGACATTGAGGTGTTGAGGTCAGCTGTAGAGTAATTGTTGATGCAAAGCATACGTACATATATATGTATATGCCTTTATGTAACATTTTCCCCTTGCTGTTTTCTTGGTTTCTGTTTTGTTTATTTGTTTGATGTTTTGCTAAGGACAAGGCTCTAGGGCCCTTGTTACTTTGCAAGAAATGGGAATCTGGGTGTGTAGCTCCTGACATCTACAGTCAATAACTGAGTGAATTTGCTTCTTTTGGGTTTACAATATTCTGTGGGAAAATCCTACAGGGAACATCTGTCTCTCTGTTTGAACTGCATTTGAACAATCAAGGGCTATTTAAAGTGCTCTATGATGGGTTCTCCGTGGATACCCAATATAATTTCTTTTCAGTATGATAGGATCATTAGAGTAGGTTTTCACAAAACTGTTTTTATGGAAAAACAGATGGCTTAGGCAAACAGTGGCACAAGTAAAAGGATGTATCATAAAAGCTATCCAAGAGGGGGCAGTTTGATGTACTCTCACCACATTTATCATAAACAGTAAAACTATTTTGAAAGTTGTTCCTAAAAATACTCCTCACACCCAGCAGTCACATGTAAAATTCTATGATGCACCCACATTTTCACTCGTATCATAAAAAAAATGAAAACCCAGATTGAAAATATCTACTGCATCGCTTCATATACAGGAATCTGTGGAACTAACTGGTGTGTATAAACAGGGTTATGACCCCTAATGGATTAAGTCACCTAAAGAACCATCTATGTAAACAGTTTTGACNTAAAAATACTCCTCACACCCAGCAGTCACATGTAAAATTCTATGATGCACCCACATTTTCACTCATATCATAAAAAAAATGAAAACCCAGATTGAAAATATCTACTGCATCACTTCATATACAGGAATCTGTGGAACTAACTGGTGTGTATAAACAGGTTATGACCCCTAATGGATTAAGTCACCTAAAGAACCATCTATGTAAACAGTTTTGATGATCCCATCAGAACCATCTGCAAACTCAAGGTTATCCAAGTGCTTTTCTGGATTTTGGCACTTAGTACTGAGGAACTTTGCAGATAAAATTTAGGCCTAGGTGGTATTATGCAGGTGCAGCAGAAGAACAACTTTATTCTTGAAACCAAAATTTCTCACAGAAGCAGTATTTTGACAGCGAGGAAAAAGACTTTATCTTTCTTCCCCCATTGTTAACTACATAGCAGTCATTCAATACTCAGTTTTAATTTTCTGTTATGACTCAGAAACAATTCTTTGGTTAGTCAGTTCACTATCCTTCTAGCAAGAGGTTTGATTCTCACTCTTCAACAGTGTCCAAAAGGGCCAACTCTGTTCTCCCTTGTCACAAAGTTGATTGTTTCATTCTTTTATTAAATCTAGCTATCTTCAGAGTACACAGAAATCAACTGAATATAGAAATGTGCAAGGAAGTGTTCTAGGATATTAAATTATAAGAAGAAATAACTGTGGCACAACTGAGATGTGTCAAAAGGAAAGGTGAATCTTTTACTGTGACTGTATTGTGTATCTAATGAAATGTGATTTAATTATGACCTAGATTCTACTAATCTTACATATATTGAATTGTTCTTTACTCTGGGAACGATCCTGTCTGCTATAACTCTTGTTCCTTATCTTGTATGGATCAGTGTCCTACTCCAGAAGGAAACAGCACTGCTGAAAGCAGTGGAGCATCCCACAGAGATATTATTGATTCTGAGCACATGTAAAAACAGGGTTTACACTTCAAGGATGAAATGTCAGCCTCAAGAAAATCAATAAATGCATCGCAAGTGGTGCCAATGGGGTCAAAACCTCACTCATAGCATTAGTTCATATAACAAAATATGTACAATTTTAATATCATTGCAAACTAGATTGCATTTGAATTATTGATTAGGCAGGCTGTATTTTAAGACCAAATGGCAGGTGCCTGAAAAGTGAATACTGACATATGCACATGCTTGCAGAGAAAATTGAAAAGACCAAGATGTCCACGTTGTGCAAGCTGCAGCAGAAACATCAGAAATTAAATTGAATGTAATAACTTACCTGCAGAAAGTTTTAGTTATTTATTTTGCTTCAGTTTGTACCTCTAGGGCTGCATGACATTCCACTTGTTTTCAGCATTATCTTTCCATTGCTTTTCAGTAGTATAGTTGGATTAGATACAATGCATTTGTTTGAGGATATTGCCCTAATTCTTAATTTGATGGGAACAGCAGTAATAACTTTAGCAGTTAAGTCTTTATTTCTGCTGTTGTAACAGACCTAGTGTTCCCAAAAGCCAAATCTTGCAGGCATATGTTCTTTCCTGTTCTCTTTTTAGCATTGCCATTGGGCACAATGAAACTTTAAGTGTATACTCTTTTAATGTGTTACTCTTATGCATAAGTGCCAGTTTCTCTTAGAGGCAAAATTTAGAGTGAAAACCCTGCTGAAAAGAGATGCAGAACTAAAGTGATGTCTTCTTTTCCTCTAATTTCTCCTTTGCTTGAAAATTCAAACTTTCTGATGCTGACGTAGCTCAAATTAATCTAATAATTTGGTTAGTTAATAGTCTGCCTGACCTGGCTGTCGACTAATTTAACAATTGATAACCTAGCTAGTTGATAACCTAGTTAGTTAATAATCTAGTTGAAGCACACCCTTGGCTTCTGGATTCAGCTTCCTTTTCTGTCAGAACTGATTGCATGCTTTTGCCATGCTTCCCTCTCTCTGCAGTCACGGAGAGGAAGCAGCACTGGGATGTATGCAACGGTTTTGTACTTTTTTCCCTCTGATTTTCTGCCTCAGGGTTTAGGATGTATTTTTCTAGGGATCTGTGGTGAGATGTCCTGGCACGACTGGAAGCAAACTACCCTGAAGGCAGGGCATGACTAGAAGCAAAGTACCCTAAAGCTCTAGCTCCTGTGATGCTTCTGATTGCTGGATACTCACTCAACTTCCTCCTGTTTTTAAAGAAGGCCTTTTCCCGTGGGAGCCTAGGGACAGGGATCCAAGCTAGAGTCCTGCTGCTGTGCTGAGGTCAGCAAAGGTGCTTCACTCCTCTGTCCCAGGAAGGGGAAAGTGGTAGTGGGGAATGGGGACTGGAGCTGCAACCCACAGTGCCACATCAACACCAGCTCTGACACTGCTATGTTGCTCTTAGGGAGGAGGAGGAAGAAGAGGAAGAGAAGGAGAGAGAGGAGCTGGTGAGGGTGCTGAGAGCAGTAAGGGACAGGAGGGAGGAAGGGGGATGGTCATGGTAGATTTTGTTTGCTTTTTAATTATGCTCTGCTCTCTCATCAAGGTTGAGGTCACACTTCTAAACCTTGTTTTGTGCACCTTTCCCCACCTCCAGATGTTGGGTCAGTGTCCAGCTAATGCTAAACTGTAAATACAATTAGTAATTGCTCAACTTCCCATTTGCTTCCTTAGGGGATTGCCACATCTGTTGGAGCAAAAACTTCAAGCAGAACCGCACTGGCTTCCTATTTGGTGAACATGAGTGTATTACCCTCCCTGCCAAAAGGAGCTGTAGCACACTGTAGCAGAGAACTGTGCTGCATGTCACCCATTGACCATGAGCAAACAGACCACATCCTCTACTGTCACATGCTTGTGAACAAGACCTCAGAAGACAGCTGAAATAAATAGGACTGAAGAGTAACAGCCTATCACGATGCTACATTTGTAAGTAAGTTACTCTCCCCTCTCAAAATCCAGCCAGTGTATCCAGGAGCTTCAAGCTGGTGCCTGAGAAGAGGAGGCTTTGAGGGCTTCCACACTTCCCCACTCTTCATAGAGAACAAAAGCTAAGACGCGTCATTGAAACAATACTTTGATACCATTATTTATTAGGTATAATAAGCACAATAAAAATTTATGATAATATTTTTCTGAACAGATCATATTACACAAAGACTTGCAAGCCATTTTATACAAACTGCTTTCTCAACTCTGTTGCATTTTCATATCCTTCCAATTAGGAAACGTCTTCTTAATGTATTTGCAAGTTCTTGTCTAACTATTCCCTGATGCATCTACTCTCCTCACTGGTCTGATACATCTGTCATGTTTATTGATCAAAGTTGGAAGGCACTTCATAAACGTGAACAAAGTCAACTGCTTAAAAAAGAACCCTATAGGTTAAGTCTAGTGTCTTTTGGCTACCCAAATCCTCCACTAAAAATGTTTTCTATCCCTCATTCTTTGCAGTAAAGACATTTGGCAGGGTACACAGTTACAAAATTGCAGATGTGTTACAAGGTAATAAACTCTGTAGCTAAGGATTTTGATAAGATTTATTTCTCCTCATAGCAAAATTATCAAATTTTTCACTTAAGAGAAGAAATGGAGCATTATAAAGTTAGGGTTAACAAGGCAGAAACCAGCAGAGGCTTGAGAATACTTCATTGCTTGCAGTATATTGATGCTTGCAGCACCGTGGAGTGTAAGATTCTGAAATGTGCCTTATGGCATGATTTTCTCAATTAGAGCCTTAGTATAAGATGGTAAGGGGTATTTATACATTTTACAGTGATGTACAACAGTATAGCTCTGCTTAAGTCCTTCCTGACCTTTCTACAGTGGATAAAAGGTCTGGACCAGTATAGCAGAGCTTTTTAAAGCCATAGATCTCTATGTAGCAGTTAAAAGAGGCAGATGCTCTTGAAGAAAGCCACACCAGGAACCCTCCAAACCAGGTTGCAGGGGTGGCTTGAAATCCCCTCTGCCTCTGCCTGCTCTGTCCTGGCCCTATCAATAGCACACCGGGATTTTTAACTTTACTGAAGGTCCTTTCTTACTCTTACAGATATTTGTAAATAAATACTTACATTCCACATGGATGGGTAAAAGTCAAGATCTGAGCTTTGGTAGGGGGCTACTCTCATCCTTGTCCTACCCTGTCCCTAAGTCTTAAGTGAATGAATGAGAAATGGAAGCAAAGCTGGGAAGGGCTGGCTGACTAATTCACTACTCTGGCAGCCAGTGGGTAAAGGTATTTGGCTTTTTTAAAAATGTGCAAAATCTTCAGGATAAAGACAATACATACAAAATGTGTGTGTGTGTGTGTGTGTGTTTGTGTCTTCCTTTCCTTCAGGAAAATGTTATTTATTGCTTAGTTTATTGGCAGTTTAAAAAGTTTTTCTGAATTTAATTAGAAATATGAATGCATTTAAGATGCAGTGGAAGGCACACGTACCTCACTCATAGGAATTAATGAGGAAACACAAGGTTTTTTAATGTTTAGACTTTATCTAACCAATCCACATCAACTATGAAGGTCCAAAATAGAGTGGATAGCTTTATTGCGGAATTCCAGTATCACTTTTCTACACACATTTGAAAAGTTTCCAGCCTTTTCTACTCACATACAATGACAATATTCTGGAAAATGTAGCTGGTCTGTCGGATACCTCTGGAATGCGAACACTTTTTTCCTGGTGCTTACGGGGAAGAGTAAAAATATGTGGGCTTCACATTACCCAAGATCTGATCTTCGTAGTTAGGAAGGCAGCAGAAGAAGAATCCCAAGCATATTTCCATAATGGCAGTGGTCCAGCCAAAGCCATAGGCCCAGCTGAACATATTGATTCCCGTCATTTCAATTTCAGTTGAGAACTTTACTGGATAAATAACCAGGCCCATGATGGAGAATACAGCTGAAGAAACAGAAGAAAACAAAAAAAGTTTAAGCTAACACCCATCACATTGCCTACCTCCATAGCCATCTGTAGCTAAACCCACCCGTGTTTTGGAGGATATGAATATCGGTCCACTGCCTCGACAGACTTTGTATTATTTTGTCATAGAGAGCTCAGATGCACACAAAGACTTGGGCATAGATCAGCCCAGGGAAGTACCAGTTCTAGTATGGATATACCTGCACAAGCTAAACTTGACTTCATATACTGCCTTACCAGCGACAAAAAGCAGGCCTCCAATCCCGCGTATGAAGTTGAATCGAAGTGTGTCAATAGCAAATGCTATGATGGCCAGAGCGAAACAAATGACTAGAAGTATAAAGCCAACAAGGTACGTGGCAGCAGCAGCTCTTCCCCAAGCTGAAATCAGAAGGAAGACACATTAGTAGAGAACAAAAAAGTCCCTTGCAGTGTTTTTCTCTGGTTTACATTGAAAGGCTAATTTTAAAAAATGTGAGAAGGCCAGCTCCCAAAAAGGAAAGCATGGGAAGTTTCTCTTCTCTCATAGGTGAGTATTTTAGCTCCACAAGAAACCATTCACTCAGAGCAGAATGCATTAAGAATGTCAGCTTTGACCTCACATACAGAATGCAAGGGGGCTTGTGTGCAAGTTCCTTCTTTAGATTTAACAATTATGAATCAAGATAAAATGTCTACAAAGGTGTAAGAATGGACACTCTCCTTCAATAACAAATGTCATTAACTCAGCAGCATTTTGGAAGGAGAATTAGACAGTCCCTGAAACTAGCTAAATTCTTCCTTTAAAGAAAAAGTGTTTGTACAAATGCTCATAGCACTCTGGCATGCAAAGTTAAAGGTATGGCAACAATCTGTAAATGTCAAAATTCAGTGGTTCCTGTCTTTGCAGCCTTCGTTTATCTCTGTATCTTAAATAGAGCTAAAGATCTGGAGTCTATTTTGTAGGGAAATTTGACCTCTGTTTTTGATCCAAAGTCAGAACTGTTTAATTTTGAAAAGCTTGTTCAGGATACTTTAATTTTCAAATTATATATCTATGTTATCACATGTCAGAAGAAAGCATACCATGCTAGCATAAGAACTGGCAAAAAAACTATATTTATTCAGTGCTTTATATCTGGAGGGGCAACTACTGCTCAAAGAAATCAACGTGTCTCCTCTTTGGAATGTAAAAAGCGTACTCTGACACTTTTAAAATTGTGTATTTACATGGAGTAGGCATTGAAAGCCTACTGTGCACCTACAGACTTCACTCCATGGCCTATACTATGCGCTTGTAGGGTATCAGCTTCTAACCATATATATACAGCAGCAGTGCTGAAGAATTATCACAGCCCAAACAAGCCCAACTATAATTACAACTCAAACGCAGTACACACTGTTCAGTAAAAGTTCGCTCTGGAACTGAGCAAGTTAAGGTTATTGATACCCAGTAACCTGCCAACTACTTTGCTTCAAACATGCAAGGGATAAAATGCAAAGTGTCCTACCTTTCCCCCTGGCAAGTGCCAGGTAGGTACGAAAGCCACCATTCAAGTGACACCTTGGTACTCAACCTCTCTTCTCCCAGGCCATACACTACTTCTGCTATCAGACTAAAAAAGTGCATCAGGATTTTCCAGCTCTACTTTTCTTCTGATTTGCCCATAAAACCCAACTTCCCTCTTTGTTTGCTTTTCACCATCCCCCATGCTTTGTAATCCCTGCTCCTTTCTAGCTATTGCACTATATTTAGCAGGTTAAGGTTGTGTCCTTTTTCTTCTTTATGCCAAAAAGTTTCTTTTTGCTTTTGAACGGCTTTGTTTTTCCTGTAAGCAGGCAGATGACTGAGAAGACTGAAAACAACAGCAAAGATGTGCCTACGTTTCATTTTCTAGCCCAGTATTTTAACCCAGGCTCTTCTCACAGGGAGTTTACAGGAGGCTTGGAGGTAGAATATGCAATGTGGAAGCGCAGGTGGCAGGGTAGCACTTCAGGCAGAGTATCAAAGGAAACAGCCAGGAAGAGGAATTTAACGCACTGCCACAGTTCAATTCACCTTTATTGAGGATGCTCCTGCTCCCAGCCTCTCTGCCACCCCTCTAAAATGGCAAAAAAAGGGGCACCTGGCCATAAAAGAAGTTGCTCAGCAGAACTGACCTCACTGCTATTGGATACAAGATTCACAGCTTCTGGCAGAAGGGTGAAAGGACAAGGACATCTAGAGGTGATGGTTTGGGTTAGGTGTACAACTGCTTGCGGTTAAGCACAAAACCCATGGGAGAAGGGGTGTCTCTCTCCCAGAGCAGACTCAGGAAGTGCTGAGGCACCACAAGACCTGGTGTGCTTCTTCTCACCCACAGCCCCCACCACTGCAGTGGGCAGCACATGGCCTGCCAAAGCTCAGTCTTGCTTCCCAAGAGCAGCTGATGGCAGAGCACCATTGCGCAGGGTGGAAGCATCACCTGGGCTGGTGGCTCAGCCATGTGCAGCAGCACCTTGCTCATGCCACCATCTCACTTCTCTGCCAGGCTCGCCTAGGTGTTTCTGCTGAAGTAGTGTTACCAATGCAGTGACTGTATGAAGGCAGATTGTGTGCGCACCCAGCCCGCCAGGCATTAGCTATATGGCAAGCAGAGACATGCTGTTGCAGGATGCTTACATCTTTAAGAGGTATTACTTAATCACCTAACAGCCAACTTTGTGACTCGCACCTCTACAGAAGAGAAAAAACATTAACTCAATGTTGAAAGAAAACCAACACACAGGTCTGAGCAAGGCAATAGGATTTCATGGAAAAATCACTATGAGTTTTTGAGGGGATTAATACCCTGACTTCATCTGTCCCTTACAAAACGTAGCATTTATCAGTAGTCTAAGACAACAGTGTGCAAACACCTTACCTTTCCAGGATAAAAGGTAGCAAAAGCTTCATGTAGCAATAATTGCAATTGTTTTTATATCTGAGATACTTATTTTTCCTTGTGCCAGTCAGAAGCACTACAGTAGCTTAGTGCCTTTACCAACAGAGAAGATACTTGCAATTCTGTAAAAATGCCAGAATTAGAAGGATTAAACTGATCAGAAAACACTGACAAGAGAGTGGCTACTCTGGTCCCAGATATTTTCTTCCCATGGTGTGCANAGCACTACAGTAGCTTAGTGCCTTTACCAACAGAGAAGATACTTGCAATTCTGTAAAAATGCCAGAATTAGAAGGATTAAACTGATCAGAAAACACTGACAAGAGAGTGGCTACTCTGGTCCCAGATATTTTCTTTTCTTCCCATGGTGTGCATTTGTTTTGCTTTAACACAAAGAAAAACAATCAAACAAACAAACAACCCACAAAACCCCCACAAAACAACAACAACAATAACAACAAAAAAAAAAAACAAAAAACAAAAACAAAACAAAACAAAACAAACCAAACAAACAACAAAACATAAAAAAAATGTTCTAACTGCAAAGTTCTTTCTTAAAAACATGAACTCCAGGACAAAAAAAATCACCTCAGGTGCAACACCAACTCCAGGTACACTTCACTGTAGAGAGGGCAGGTAAATGCTGAAAGTCCCCTATCATCAGAACAGAAATAGAAGGAGCAGCAGCTTACAGGACATCAGACTGCGTCTGTGAAAATATTCAGCTATTTGTAACCTGTTTTCTCAGCCCCCCAAAATGGCAGTGTGGCTTTTGCTGTTTGAGAGTTAAAATGTGCTTCTTGTGTTTATGAAAGAGTGTCCTTGAATACCAGCAGGATTCTGCAACACTTTTGTGCCAGTCTTATTTCTCCCTTTTCCAGCTTCTGTATCAGCTGGATGTACATCAATGAACACTATGGAAGAGCTTGTAGGAAGCTACACACCGTCTGAAAACTCTTTCTAGCTGGCAGTTTTCTGAGCAATTATGTCTTAAAATAAGGCATCGCTAACCCAAATAGGCAAAAGGACCCATGTTCTTATGCTTATCCCAAGCAGAGGAAGGGCAGTGCTTCTATTTACAGTGCTTTGTGTATCAGTCAGCAATGATTTCTGAGAGTCTGACTACTCACAGTGAATACAGCAATAGGTAACTACTGGAAAATTAAAACAAGGGCCTGCCTTTTAAAACTCCCTTCTGTGTGAGAAGCCCCCCTGAGCTAATTTAGAGACCAGAAATAGCCCACCCATGCCATTACAGAGCTCACTGTAGCTTATGAGCAAGATAATTAGCTGAGACAGTGTACAATAACAATGTAGCTTTATTATTTTGCTATTAAAGCTAACTCAGTTCAGAGGCAGCATGACTACTTCTTGTATTGCACCATCTAAACACATTGCTGACTGCAGCTAAAGGGAAGCTGATGGACTTCATAATAGATCCAGGACTTCAAGAGTGCCTCCAGTTTCCTGCCTTCCTGCTTTTACTCCCTCACGTTTTCCAGTTTGCAAAAGTGTAAACACTGCCTGTGCTTCACACATAAGGAAATAAACTTCCTTGCTCAGCAGCATGTTGAGCCAAAAGTTTGAATCACCATATCTAGTCTTTCCTTAGCCTGCTGCATTAAGTGCTCAAATGGTGCCTTCAAAAAAGAGCTGTCACACCTTGAAAGTAGCATGTGCAGTCTACTTTCCCCATGATAAATACAAGTTTCAGTGTTTCTGATGTATGTGGTTCAAAACATGGGAAAACATTAACAATTATGCTCTCATGTTTTTCTATATCTGGTACCCTCGAGCCACATGAACTGCTGCCTCTCTCTTTTTGGGTGACGTTTTCTGAAAGCAACCCCAGAGAGCTCAGAAGTACTTCTCCTGGTCTAATCAATAAGGAAATACTTCTTCTAATGTTCCTCCTGGCTTGAAGTTAAATACACAGCTAGCACAATAAACAATAAATGTTTCTTTCCAGCTCACAGACACCAACAATTATTAGGTTCATGCTGACTGATCATTTTAATACAACAGCCAATGCAGTGAATTGTCCAGCAGTTTGAGGAAGGATAGTTTAAATTCAAAAGAAACAGCAGATGGAGGGAAGAAAATGTAACAGACTAATATTTTGCTTTGTTATCCTTCATACCACCAAGGGAAAGAAAGACAAACCCTGCAGTTCTAGCTCCAGTCTTGCAAAGCAATTCCTACAAGAACAAAAATCTGCCAGGGTGGTGATTCATCTCTGTGTCGCAAGTAATGAGAATGTTTCTGGGCTGAGTTTGCAGAGCCCAACCTGTTTTACATCTCTCTGATTAAAGGGAAAGAGCACTATTATGGAAACAAAACTGAATTCACTGAGGTTTCTCAACCTGATGCTCTTCATCAGGGCATGGTGAACTCTGCAGTGCACATGCTTCACTTTGAAAAGAAGCTGCTTTGGCCAGGTTTTATCCATTTCATTTTGGTTTGTTCTCCTTAAGAATCTTTCCATGTGAAAGTGTGCATGTCTGCAGCAGACCATGTGCTCTCCTTAGCCTGAATCTTAAGATGCCCATCAAACTCATAAACCCACACTTCAATTTATCAACTGAAGAGTAACAAGCTGCTGGTGCTTATGCAAGCCACTGTCATTCAGGACAATGGATCTCCCTTGTTTTCTGTGCAACAGTGAACAGTGCAAAATCCTGTGTGCTGGAAGTCAAGACCCTGAAACATGACAACTAGTGGGAATTTCTGTGCCCTTTTGTAAACAAGCGAACACTGAAATCTTTGCAAGTATTTGCTGATCACATGAGCTGGCATTGAAATACCAGTGTGCATGTGTTAGTACCTAGACAGAAAAATCAGAAACTATTAAAAGCAGCTTCTTCTGAATAAACTGCATGTGCAAACTGAAAGCTATTGACTGAAAATAATTTCAAAGGAAGGCTATACAAATGAAGAAAACCACATGTCAGCCATGGATAATTTATTAACAGAATAAAATGAGGAGAAAAAGCAATTACATGAGTGGATGTGCATTATTCTCTCAGCTTCTATCTTCATTGCATCTGGACCATTCTCAAAACAACTGCATTCTCTGAATATCTTTCCCATGGGGAGTCAGTACTGGATGTACTCTGGATGTACAGTAATCTGGGGTTTCTTTGGTGTGAGTTCATATGTGAAATACAAAATTTTTTTGTCTTTCTTTTTGACATCCTTTCTGATAACTCCATTCTTTTTCCCCTGGCATAACTTCTTTAGGATGGATATGAATTTCTCATTTAATAGCAAGCTAATACTCATAACATGTAGCCATTTTCATGTGAGCAGTAACCAGCTTTTACCTCGCCACTAAAGAGACGACCATGGAAACAGAGAATGACCTATTTAAGTTCACACTAAGATAATGTCATTGAAAAAGTTTCTCATTGATTAGTAGCAGGTCCCATATAAACGAGAAAGGATTAAAACAATTACCCCATAATAATGATTTCAAATTACAACAGTAAGGAAAAGAAACTTTATGCATAGGCCATCTATCAATAAAACACTGGATGTATTAGCAGAAAGCAGCGTCTTCACCAAAGCTTAAAGTAATAGGTCAATTTGGCTTGGTGGACTTAAACGCCTTTAAAGCAAAAACTTAATTCCCCACCGCTGGCTTCACCCACAAAAGTACACCAGCAAAGCCTGTATCCAAGGCTTTATGTACTTCTGCAAACCTCTCACTGGGGTAAGCAACTCAACTTAGAAGCTATCCTGATTTGAAATAAAGGGGAGGAGCAACTAGAATTTAAGGGTGTGGTTCAAATGCATCTCATCATAAGCCAAAGCATGTGCAGGCTTGACTTAGAAGCTGGCTTCTGCAAATCTTGTATTAATGAGGGCTGCTCCCTGATGCTTACTTAGCACTAGGGAAGCAGAAGTGGCAGAGCACATAGAGCCATCATGAAAGGGAACACCAAGGGAGTAAGTTGGCTATTAAAAATAATGTGCACACAGTGCCTCAAAATTAAAGGTTTGCTCATGAGTGTAGTCAGGAAGTACCCCTATCTCACATTATCTTCAGAAGGAGTTGTACATATTGAGGACACCTTGAGATTAAAGCTTGGTCTTACACACTTAATATTATAATACTTTTTTTGCTCCTATTTTTTTTTATTTATCTAAAATTAAAGCAGGATTACTTATGCTTCACGTGTGTATGGGGATTAGGAGGGTAGGTAAATAAAACAGGTAAGGTGTTGATTAATAAGTAGAACTCCATAAGCTCTGTTAATCAGAGTAGCAAGATGTACCTGCTCCCTAACTACCCGTGAGTTAAAGGTGGTTTAAAATATTTAATGCAAATTAAACAGAATCAATTTCCATGATAAGAGAGGCTATGTACTAGGGCTTTTATTTGAAGAAGCAGACTGGAACCTTTCAAAACCAAATCTTTTTAAGTTTCATATTCCCAGGACAATTTGAGGCTGAAGAACACTGAATTTACATCCCATTTCTGTATGTACCAAGAATTGTTCCTACTCTTGATCCACATTTTTCAACTGTGAACAAACTTTGTTCTGAAGCCTTGCTGAAAGTTGCCTTTTGCTCTAGGTATTTGCTCTAGGTATTTGCTCTAGGTATTTGATAGAAAGCAGCTGTGAATCTGGATCCAGTTTTCTGTTAGAAGTAAAATGGTACTATTCGCAAAAGAAAAACACCAACATATAAGCAGAAATGGTACTTTGTGATCATGAAATACATTATAAGCTATATTTACTCTTCTTGTGAATGAAATAGCTTTTACAATGCATCCTGAAAGCCTTCATCACTTACTGTTTATTACTGATGAGGTTGTTAATGAGCTGCACAGAGACTTCTAAACTTGGGGGCTGGTTTGGGCACAGTGTGCATATTCAACATAATAGGTGACCTTAAATGTATTCAATTGCAGATTAGTACTTCAGCAGGGCTTCGTGAGATCTGAGGTGTTAATTAGTACCAGTAGAAAGAAGCAATCAGCCTCTGAGATACAAGGTTCTATCCCTTCTCTCCAGACTACCTGGAGTTCCTGGGCATTTTTGATTGGTGAGATTTTGTAATGATACTTGACAAAGAAGAAACATGGCATTGCAATAATCAATGACTCAAGATTTAAAGGTTGCTCAGAGCAATGCAAACTGTCAATGAGAACTATCATAAAAATGGGGGAAAAAAACCCAACAGTGTTTTGAGGGTTTTGTTTGTTTTCCTGTGTAACTCCTTTCCTTCTTAAGTAGCCTGACTGTTTAACCCTACCTACAGTGTAATTCAAAATCCAGCTTGCAGCCCTTATCACTGTACAGACTATGGATGGGTTATTATAGTCTGCTGTATCAGATTACCTCAATAAACTAGAGGAAGAGATGAGGTGAACAGAAATGAAAGTTTAGCCGCCACACATTCAGCAGAGACGCCACCCCATGTGTGTGTGAGTGAATGGTATCCTCTCAAGGATTTAAGGTCCTGACAATGCAAAGTGTGGAGGATCTTAACAAATTACTCAGCACCAGCAATTCATATCTCCTGAAGGGGAGATGAGAACCCTCAACATGATTGCTATTTTTCCACCCAATTTAACTGCAATTATTAAAGGCAGGTTTGATAATAAACAGTGGGATGCCATCTGCAATTGCTCTCTGTTGAGTTACTTGCTGAAGAGCATAACTATTATTTAGAAGAGTCTGATTAAATGAATCTGCCACTAAATATATAAAAGGATAAACCCTAGAATTACAGGAAGAAGCATGTTAGCAGTTGCAGATGAGGAATGAAAATTGCCATGGTAATTCAACACTCTGGGCTTGATTTCCTTCTCTTACACTTTTTAGTAGTAACAGAGTGTGTCCTACAAGCTGGGGAAAAATCATATGTGCTCTTTCTTTCTCGCATCAGCATGCCTTAACTATACTGTTGTTGTGATATTCTCATTACTGTACATATTTAACTGAGCCTCTAATTTCTAGCATTCAAAGTTTTGAATAATGATTGAATATTCTACTTTATGAAGTAACTAATCTTATCACATTTCTCACTGGTTAGTCCCAGGTAACATTACACTTTCAGGAGACTGACAACTTAGGAAATTATGTGCTTCTTTATACACTGGCATTAAAACTACAGGCAACCACCATATAAAAATATAACTGTTTCATGCCATGATGCAGCAGGAACATCAATAAGCTTTCATTTTCAGTTTACCCTGCATCAAAGGAGTCAAGGATTGCCCTGTAATCCAGGCAATGTAGAAGATAGAGCTGGTCTCCATCCTGGGCTCTCTCACATGCTTCCTTGGCATGGTCAGAACCTTCCTCAGCCTTCGTTTCCCAGCTGTAATGATACTTTCCCAAATCTACTTGAATTTTACTAGACTCTGAAAGCTTTTATGTGCAAAATCCTGGCAATAAAGGCCCCATGACTTGAATGTCCCTGCTTTAACAGCACAGTTACTTGTTTGTTTCATTTCTGTTCCTACACACAGACACCCTCTAATGGCAAATAGCCACTGGGACAGCTTGCTTGTCCTCTGAGACCCTGCTAAGAGGGCTTGTCTTCCAGCCCATCCCTCTGGAAATATCCCCATGTCATTGTGCTCACAGCACTTGCTTTGGCTTGAGCCAAGTGAGAGTTTCCCCATGTCTGGGATTAGGTGCTGGCTGTCAGATGTCATGGGAACGATGGGGAAGGCAAAGCAGTTTTACATAGGCAGTGTGGCAATGGGGAAACTTGGTGTCTGGTCTGTCCTGCACCCCGGGTTTGATGAGTCACTGATCTGCTGGAGAAGTCAGTTTTCCAAAGGCAGTTTCCAAAGGCAGAGCACCAACAATGCAAGGCCTGTGGTAGGTGTAAGTACCAAGAAAAGTCCTCTGCTGCTTGGGAACTGATCATGTTGTAACATTTGTTGGGGATTTTTAAAAACTAATTTCCATTTTGTTATTCCTACATAATAATAAATGGTGCTTTATCATAGCCCTGGACCCATAAGCCTGATATAGGCAAAATGGAAGAAAATCTAGTCATCAATAGAGTTCTTACGAGAATAAAGCAGGATATTTCTTTCCCCGAAAAGTTATTACCTTTTGCAGCATTCCCTTATTTTGCTGTCTATCCTGTAGAAATACTCATATTTGGGTATGCTCAAATATTTGCCATATTTGAAGTAACTTTATGCATTATAATCATCCTATACAAGCCATCATATCTTGTAGTATTGCATTAACATTCATAGACCAAAACAAAACTGGAATGAGCTAGAACACAGTTATTTGCCTGGGAGACAAGATGCAGGAAGATGTCCTTTCCAGATGACAAAATCATTCATCCCTCCACTAATCTCCACAGCCACTAAACACTCCATACATCTCAGGAAAAGGCTAAAATTGCATACTAGGATGTGAAAATAACTAAAGATCTGAATTCCACTTGTCATGTGGAAATTCCTTTTCCTGATTTTTTCACCAAGATCTCTGTTTGCACCACGTTAATGAGCTGGCCACTTTAACCTTTGATGGCAGCAGCTGTGCATGGAAGAGCCATAGGGCCAGGTAGAATATAAGATGGGACAAGTACACCCACAAGTTTTCTACCTGACTATGAATCATATTGAGACTAATAAAATAAAATCAGTTATTTTCCTCCAACCAAACCCACACATGTTTAAACACCTTCAAAACCTGCAGTGGAATATATTACACACTGAAAAAGTCTTTCAGGTCTGCAAGACACACCTTGTTCAAGAGAATTTATATAGCCAAATATCAAGAAAAACAAAGGAGTACTGGGGTTACTGTGCCAACTTAATGAAGGGATTTAACCTATGTGTTTTCTTTGCAAGCTCAGCCATGTCCCAGACATAGATTCCATATTGTGCTCATTATCTATCATAAAAGTCTTTGCCTTTGCAAAGGCTCAAGTATGTTATAAGCTTGAGACCTTTATTCCAAGTCTCAGAATGTTGCAGAGCTACAGTTTGCATCTCTCAGTCCCTTGTCCTAAACTCCATGAATTTCAAATAAGTTCCCTAAAGCACTAGATGTTTTTCCCTAGAAAGTTCTGTTTATTTGAGCTAAATATGCTTGAAGAACAAAAGACTTCTGGAAAAGACAAGTATGATATGGTTAAAGTAGATCTGAACCCTTGGAGAAGATCCACTCCAATGAAACATTTGACCTTCTTTCCTTCCAAATTGACTGACTCCAATGATGCTGGGTTTTTGTCTTGTGTCTGTGCATATTCCTATGTTAAGCCAAACAGCAGAGATTCAAGGGGAATTACACACATTGCAAGTGGAGTATTAGATTTGAATTTTCACATTATATTGAACAACTTGCAAGAACATTACAGTTATACCTAATTTTGATAGGATGAAGACATCAGTAGTGAAGTAAGATAACTAAATTTTCCAAGTCATGATGAGAATATTTGCTGGAAGCTGCTGAAACCATTCCTGCAGGAAGACCGTATTTTGGAACCTGCCCACCCTGTGGCAGATTAAGTAGCAAAGCTGAGAGTAAAGCCCAGAGGAAACAAGATGGGAACTGTGGAATAGAGGAGGGGAAAGCGAGCATTCATATCAGGAAACATGGGAAACACTTCTGTCCTTTCTGTTTACATCATGGCTTTTGTTTCTGTGCTCAGTAAGGCATGTAATTATACTTCATTTATGCAGCAGTGTGTTTAGCTTGGCACAAGACAAAGCTAAATATCCCACAGACCATGATGCTGAATGGTTGTTTCTTATGACCTTTCTGGAGTACTCTGGATAAATGTAATCCTAGAACTACCAAAACCCTATGTTTCATGGAGGCAGGTAGAATCAGGCTTAGCACAAGACCTGGATGGTCACAAGTGAGATGCTGTCTCATAGTCTCATCTTTTGAGTAAAATCCAAGACCATCATCAGGCAAATGCACCCTGCATGAGGAAAGGCAGAAGCCCCAGAATCCAAACCCCACAGCAACTGAAGAAGAAAACCATGGTATGAAAAATGGAAAACAGGATTGGATCTGAACACATCTCACCTCTGGAGAGGTGTCTGAAAAAGGGGGATGGAAAGGATCAGGACAGTGACAGTCAGGTCTCCAACCCTTTTATGAGTCACGGTAACCCACCCCTGCAATGGCCAAGATCCACATTGTAATGGCATAATCTTGCATAGGCAGAAGCCTGGCAGTGTAATTCCCTGTCACTGAGTTTATGTACACATTTTTTACATGTAGGCTTTATGTATTCTCCTATTGGCTAAATGACTCCATTGCCCTAGATATATCTTCCTTTTCCACCTGGAAATTTTATCCAGGAGGATTTTGAGGATTTACTTGAAGTAAAGTAATAAGCTCAAAGAGGTCCAAAGATAGCTGCATGCTCATTGAAAGCATAATGCAGCCATACAGCACATGAACATTATTTCTAATGTTTTCAGAAGCATCAGCTGACTCTCCAGTTGAGAATATTCTGCATGTGTGTACTGTCCAACATATTTGTGTTAGTGCAGGACTTATTGTGGATGTGATTCATGGTAGCCACAGATATTGTGGCATAGTTCACATAGAGGATGACCTCCCTGGTTTGTCTGTAGATGCTGTCCAGTAAGAAACTTCTTACAACTACTGAATTTGAGCATGTCAGAGTAAGGCAGGATAAGCAAGGAAGTTAAATACCAAACAATTGTGTAGGACCTGAAAACAAGTTGAAACTTTTCCTGTATTATCAAGAGAAGCAAGGTAAAACTTTTTAGCATCTTCTGTCCAACTAGACCTAGCATTCATGACACAGGGCCTAATCTGGGGATCAGGAATCTCACGGAAACTCGGGACTGAGAAGGCCTTTGCTAAGCATCATGGTCTCTCTCCTGCTCTCCAGTGCCATGTACCAGAGGCCAATTTGCTGGCTTGATCCATGCCCAGCCATACAGCTGATGCAGGTGCTCTGAGAGCAGGACTGAGCATGGTACTTAACGGAGCTGATCTTGACCTGGAGCCCTACACTCACAGAGGCCTGCTACAATTAAGTTGTTACAGCTGAATTTTGTGCACAGAAACCAAACATGATGAACTTTCTGGAACAATTTTTAAAAGCCATAATAAATGATCCCTGAGATGGTTTATACAAGTGTTTTTGCATTCATTTTCAAGAAAAGCAGTTGAGATTCTGAGCTTTAGATAAAATGTTCTTCCTTTTAATTGGATTTGGCATAAACTGTAAGAGCACTCGAACTTTTCCTCCTGCTTCACTGATCTACAGAAAAAGAAGAAAATAAAGAAATGGGGCACATCCGGAGTGATCCTTCTTTTGGTCTATTCTCCCAGATTTGTGGTTTACATCTTTTCGAGCTGAGGATTGCTCCTGGGTGGATGTGTTTAATAGCATAGTTAACCAAAACTCTGTACAAACAAGAAATCCTTTCATCTTTCAAAACTCTTTCACACGACCCACCTATCAGAGCACTTTCAGGGCAGCATTCTGCAGCCCGACACTCCCTGGGAATATCTTCCTGCCATCTCATATTTTTACCTCCCATTTCTTGCTGGTATTCAGGACTGACTTATCACACTAATACCAGGCTTACCCACACAACTTGCTGTCTGAGCATTTGATCAGCGGCAGCTGTTAAGTTTTGGAAAGCAGTGATTAGTGAGAAGTTACTAGCTTCTTCTAGGAGAGGAAGAAAACATTAAATACTCTAATATTTTCTACACTGGTACATTACCACGTGTGGACTTTTGTACTATGCATCCCACCACCTAAAGCAATAACGTTGCTTTCTGCATAGGGATGAGGGCCTTTCTCCATTCTGTTGAAGGAAGTCTTGAGGCATTTTAGTGACAGTCCCTATTGCCCATAACTTCATTTATAAACATCAAATATTAGGTAATACAGTTAGGAGATCTGAGGGAAGGTGAGCTCGGAGATGTATCCCACTGCTCCAGATACCACTCCCCGCAACCCTTGCAGGTGCTTACCATAATCCATGAGGGACTCGCAGGACCATTCCCCACCCTGATCAGGTCTCCTGCAGCTCTCCCATAACGACGCTTGGTGCACATAGGGCAAGGTCTGCGACTCCAGCCAGCCCCTGCCCGCCAGCGCAATGATACCAAAGATGACACCTATGCCCAGGAGCAGGGGTAGGATCCATCTGCACCGTGTGTAGTCGAGGCCGTACTTCACCATCTTTCAGGGCAGGGGACACTGATGGGAGGAGGACAGCCGTCTCTGCTGCGGACTCAGCAGTACAGAGCAATGGAAGATGCTGCAAAGCTCCCGGAAAGTGAGCACTGGCTGATACCTATGAGCGCCTGTGCAGATGCTTGAGAAAAAGCTTTCTAACCAGGAGAGACACGGCAGGCAGGGAAAGAGGGAGGGACAGAGGGAAGAAGGGAGCTCCACCCAAATTCACATGAGTAAGAGCTGCCGCTGAGCAATAACCAGTTGAGCTGGGGAGAAGCTTCCAGGCTGGGTTTATCTGTGGGATCCTCTCTGCTCTGCTGACTTGGTAACAAATCAGGTGCTGTTTACCCTTGGCACTTAACGCTTTCCTTCCTGCCATCCCTAAGAGCATCTCACAGCTGTGTTTACATCTTTCTATCTCCTAAGGGATTTGCATTATGGCAAGTGAAAACAGGAGACAAAACAGGGAACTATTTGTATTAGAGGGTGGTTGCTTCTGAAACTTGCCACCTGGAGGCTGAAAGCTGCCTTTCTTGGACCCCATTTAAAAATAAAATGATACTTTATTTGTTTGCAATTAAATAAAATCCCCTAACTGCTATACAGCTGAAACAATGAAGAATATGTGACTGGCCTCCCTTTCCCTTTCTGGACATAGCTGCAGGGAGGGGGAAATAACAAAGTTTATCATTAAAAACACGGTATGGTCTGTATATAGTCTTCATGGGAGAACAAAAACTGAGCTTTGATTTGACTGTGCCTTATGAACATTCCCTGTGCATGGCTCTGGCTGTACGTGCATTGCCTGGGGCCTGTCAGAGCCTGCCTGCAGTGTGCTATGGGAGCAATGCAGAGATGAGCCATCACCCTGCCATGTCCCAGGCAGCCACCCTTGCTGAGCACAGGATGGAGTTTTCCGTCTGTCAGCTCAGAGACAATATAGCCATGTTCATAGCATTCTCCCTTTGAACTAACACGTGCTACAACCTAGTACTTTTGTAGAGCCCAGGCACATTTACATCTGGAAGCAGCTGCATCCTTTGCAGATCAAAGCTGGTTTCTGTGAAGAATGGATAAACACAGAGGATGTAAAGCACCCTTTGCTCCCATGGTGGATTTTGTTGGGCAGTGCTGTATGTAAGTACCAACCTCATTTACTCTCAGAGATTTGCAGCTACATTGCAGCTTTCATGGTGAAATGTGACATCTATACTGAACTGCAAACTCCACAGCAATTTACTGAATTAATATTCATAAATCAATAATGGTCTAAATAAAAGGAATTAATAATTTACATTAAATTGATACACTATAGAGGGGAGTGCCTGAAGAGGCACTGAACTTGCACATATCCAGACTGGAATATCCATAGCAATGAGTTGCAGTGCCATGGAGAGGTAGCTCTGTCATGACAGCAATTTGAATGGGTTAATGTGGCACCATGCCTTACCTCCAATCAGAGATAGCTTATTAGCTTTGTGATAGATTAGCAGTGGTGTGGCTGTTTGGACTCTCATTCTCTAGTAGGTGCAATTCTGGCTAGCTGAAGCATCCCACCCGCAGCTCCCACATAGTATAGACATAGCCAAATACGCCTGAGGTTGAGAGAGGCCCTGCAGGGGCATTCAACAAGCCTCAATAAGAGCAGGAGACATCTTTACAGGTTTGGCCATTGAATTTGAATGTCACTGAAAGTGAAAGTCAACTATGAAGACACCTCAGCTGCTGGTTTGGGTTGAAAATAAGGGAGAATAGCAAGTATTTTTGTAAAGTTCCCTAAAGGGAACCACAACTTCTTTAGAATCTCATGTATATTCCCTTGTAGTCCACATTGGTGCTACCCACAAATTCAGATATTGTTAGCTTAGATATAATGTCTAAAATCCCAATTACCAGGGACATGTACTGCATGAATTGCAGTGATCATGATATTTTAAAATATTTACTTTCAATAGATGTCACTTGAAGCTCACCTTTAGTGCAATATGCTGGTACCTGCAAGCTGTCCAAATCTGTTTACACATGTTCTTTCTGTTGCCACAGCTGGGGTAGAAATGGACACAATAAACTTCAAAAGATCAAGAGGATACGGATTTGGATATTAAATAGAAGCTCAGCCATTTTGTCTTTACTCAGAGAAAATAACCAAATCAAGTTAAAACAATTCTGTGGCTGAAATCTAGCATGAAGTCAGGCACTGACAGGTATTTGAAAGCCAATGTTTTTTGGAGGAAAACAATCCTTTTCCCTATGTTTTGGTAGTTGAACCATGTTTCAGGTAGGCATTTATGACAGAAGGATTTGTCATCAGTTTTGTTGGAACTCACATGTGGATGAATGTGTACTGCCACAAATGTTAGCATTTACAAGATGGTACTACAGAGCACATTATCACACTGAGAAAGAGAGATGAATCTTGTTCAGTCACCGTGGGTGTTCCTGTGTCTTGCCCATCATTGTCATCCTTAAGTACCTTAGAACTACAAGCAATCTTCTCACTCAGTACCAGGGTAATTTGTGGTATCTGAAACAGCAGAGAGAGAGCTGCATTCAAGGGTGACAAAATGAAGTATCTCATGTAATTCTCATACTCCTATGGTACACAGGAGGAAATGGCTGGAAACTTTTGTTAAAGAATCTGTGATTTGAAGTGATGTCTTACCCTCAGTGTGATTTGTCTTTTGAAACATACAAGCCGGGTGGCTACGTGAAAGCAAAGCCTTGTTCTCTTTTTCCAGCACTTGTGGTAAGCACCAGCATTATCTGTTGAAATTTAAGATACATTATCAATGTGAAAACTGTTAGACTGCAGTGCACTTTCTGCAGCTGAAAATATTCCTAATGATGCTTCATTGTTACTTGAAGTAACCAAGTAAACAGAAGGATATTAATAAAACAAAAAATTCTATGGCATTAGAAGAAGGCAGAGTTGTGGTCAATGGGGCAGAATCCAGCTGGAGGTCTGTGACCAGTGGAGTCCCTCAGGGGTCGGTGCTGGGACCGGTGCTGTTTAATATTTTCATCAGTGACCTGGATGAGGGAATTGAGTGTACCCTCAGCAAGTTCGCTGATGATACTGAACTGGGAGGAGTGGCTGACACACCAGAAGGCTGTGTTGCCATTCAGTGAGACCTGGACAGGCTGGAGAGTTGGGCAGGGAAAAACTTGATGAAATTCAACAAGGGCAAGCGTAGAGTCTTGCATCTGGGGAAGAACAACCCCATGGACCAGTACAGGTTGGGGGTTGACCTGCTGGAAAGTAGTGAAGGGGAAAGGGACCTGGGGGTCCTGGTGGATGGGAGAATGACCATGAGCCAGCAATGTGCCCTTGTGGCCAAGAAGGCCAATGGCATCCTAGGGTGCATTAGAAAGGCTGTGGTTCAAGGTCAAGAGAGGTTCTCCTCCACCTCTACTCTGCCTTGGTGAGGCCACATCTGGAATATTGTGTCCAGTTCTGGGCCCCTCAGTTCAAGAAGGACAGGGAATTGCTTGAAAGAGCGTAGAGCNCATCTGGAATATTGTGTCCAGTTCTGGGCCCCTCAGTTCAAGAAGGACAGGGAATTGCTTGAAAGAGTCCAGCGCAGAGCCACGAAGGTGATTAAGGGAGTGGAACATCTCCCTTATGAGGAAAGGCTGAAGGAGCTGGGTCTCTTTAGCTTGGAGGAAACTGAGGGGTGACCTCATCAGTGATTACAAATATGTAAAGGGTGAGTGTCAGGATGATGGAGCGAGGTTCTTTTCAATGATTTCCAGTGATAGGACAAGGGGCAATGGGTGTAAACTGGAGCATAGGAGGTTCCATGTGAACATCAGGAAAAACTTCTTTCCTGTGAGAGTGACAGAGCACCGGAACTGGTTGCCCAGGAGGGTTGTGGAGTCTCCTACGTTGGAGATATTCAAGGCCTGCCTGGACAAGTTCCTGTGTGATGTACTCTAGGTTATCCTGCTCTCGCAGGGGGGTTGGACTAGATGATCTTTCGAGGTCCCTTCCAACCCTCAGGATTCTGTGATTCTGTGATTAGAGCTTAAAATAAAAACATGCCTGTTCAGCAAAGACAGAAGTGATTTTCTTAGTGGAAGAAGAAGCTAACAAATGATTGCCAGCACATTTTTTTGTCCACCGTTAGTCTGTTGACCTGGTCAACAATGACTGGATTGACTTGGGCTGACCAGCTGCAGTGCGTGTTCGTGACATTTGCAGAAAGTGCATTTTCATTCCATACCATTTATAAACAAGAAGTCCCCAGAGTTTGTTTTTTAAAAACTTTGCTAAGATTATTTTATGATCCGTTCTCTTGCGTGCTACCTTACATCTAACAAGTCAAATGCTGAATAACTGGGAAACATCTTTTGCATGAGCTATCATCAATCTTACAACTATTACTATAATATTTATTAATCCATTTAAAACCTTTGGTCTTTCTTTTCCCAATTATGCTAATCTGCCATTCCCCTTTGGAGAGGGCTGCAACTTGCCTTGCTACTGGAATATGGCACTGCAGTTATTGTTATAACCACAGCCTATAGAGCGATGCAACTCAAGTCAGTCAAATCCCACCCCTAGCTAAGTTGTACCTTGTGGTCACTCTGCACCCTGCATCACCTGTGCACCAAAGCAATAGTGTTCTCAGTGTGACTAATACTTCATCCCTAGTAAGCACATATAGAAAAATACCTTTATTTTTCAGGGCAATCCAAGCAGCAATTCATTTACATTCATTAGAAGGATACTGGATTTTGTACAGGACCTGGCCTCATTGCAAAATAGGAACATCCTCCTACATAAATGAACTCAGTTGAGATCTTGCAGTTTCCCACACGTGGGGCTTTTCTGAGAGACTCTCCCATGGTAGCTGAAAACCAAGAATCATCCATGATGCTTGTAGTGCATTGTAGTGTAGTATAGACTGAGTTTGTGCTTGGTCCTTCTACCATCTGCCTGGGAAAGCATTCCTCCAGCTGCCTTGCAGCTCTGCAGAGGTTTGAGACTTTGTTCACTACCTGCTGAGCCTGGAGGATAATTTCCATGGGGTTAATACTTTGAGCAAGAGTTGGCCAGGACTGGTTTGCTGTCAGACCACCAAAGTCTGCCCCATGCACAGCACTCGCTGACTCTAGTCAGTAAGGCAGGCCTGCCTCAACAAGACAAACACTTAGGCTTAAAAGGCAGTTTCTTTCTTTCCTTAGTGTGACTACACATGCAAAACCAGAAGATTACCACAAGAGCAAGTTTTAGCAGCTGAGCTGTAAACATAAGCCTGCATCCAGGATTGTTATTTCTGTGAAGAATTCAGGACTGTATTAGGAAAACACAAAACTAACTGTTCTCAGCATGGATTTCTTTTTCAGCCTGCTTGTGCTAAAGGACAAGTTTCTTCAGGGTAGGCTCTACTGGAACCAGGTTTAATGCCCAGTTATTTCTTATAGATGCTCTGTAAAAGTTTTATTAATTCAGTCAACCTCCAGCCCCTCCTCCGCAGGCAAACAGCTGGAATCAAGAGTATCCTGCCACTACTCAGTTACCAGCTGGGATGCCTTCTGAACATTTGTCACCATTGCTGGAGTCTGTACCTTCTTCAGGCAGCTGTCAGGAACACACAAGAGTGAAATGGTGCAGTCCTGTTCCACATATAAGATAATTTTACTTAATATACTTGCTTTGGGCTCTAAAATTTCTCTGTGGCATAGCTAGGTGTCCTGGGTTCAGCAATAGCAGTCAGTTTTTCTCCTCCTTGGTGCAGTGCTGTGTTTTGACTAAGCCTGGGAACTAAATAGTTGTCCTATATTATGAACCTAGACTTAGCTGCCTTAGGAGAGGAATATAATCTGCCTTACATAGCTAATTCCCAGGTACCACACTTTTTTTACTTACATTTCTGTGTCAGAGAAATGGCTTTCATTCACTGTGCCTTATGCATCAGCTGGGAACAGCACCAGCACTTAGTGATTTACAGATAACACATGCATACCAGGTATATTTTTAAGAGTTTCAGCCATGAATTCTCACTTTCAGATTCTCCAACCAAAAGTAGGGCTTTACTGAAACCAAAAAGTTATATGGAAATTACTTCTTCAGTATGATATGGAATTGATTTGGGAAGCTGACTGAAATGAACATAATGGTCTCCTATCAACATTTTCAACTTTTCCTATTGTCTTGATACAAAATGTCAATTATGATTTCCCCAAATTTTGTTTTGCAAATTGTTCTGGTTTTCTATTACGAATCAGAACAGAAACTAATTTCCACTTATCAAAATTCATCTAAATCTTTTTTTTACAGTAAGATCTGCTTATTTCTTGTCCTATGGGATTACTAATACAAACAGAGCTTAAAACCAGGCTATTTACTGAAAAGGGATTGTAATGGCCACATATCAGCTCCTGACTCAATTATATGCCTTCAAGACCAAGGCAGTCAACTAATTTACTTTAATCCATGACCATCTCCCAGAGCACCACACTGAAGGATGGGAGTTAGATGGCTTTTTGGCTCACAGTTTCATGTGAGTGCTTGCTCCAGACCTTTCTGGGCTCTCTCAAAACCAGTGAACACTGATTTCCAATGTGTCCCCTTGATGCTTAGCAATTCTTAATACTTGTAAAATATTCTGTATTCACAAAGATCTCTGTGGAAAATAGTACGTGTTGCCCGTGTTTCCATAAATAAATAAAAAGCACCAGTCACACCACTCCTTCTAGTAAATATTATCCAATCTTGCAAAGATGAATCCGCAAAGAATATAAATCACAGAAACATTTCTAGTAATTATTTATTGATTATATTAATTATGTATAATGCATATAGCTTATCATGCATCATTATGTATTTATGTTGTTTATATTTGTATTATAAAGCTCTAGATATGCCTGCATGTTTTCCACTACAGTCTTCATGATAAATTCAACCTTATTAAATTTAGGTTTTCAACAATCATAATGAAATAACTTTGTATTATTCTGACAGCTCCCTAGTAATTTAAATAGACTTTTATAGAGGTGAAATTTGATGGCATTGGCTTTTTTGCCTGGAATTTCTGGATGTGGAGCTCCATAGCTGGGGTGGCTTGGCCCACAACTGTGGACACCAGAAAACCCCAGACAAAAGACTGCTTACTGTACCAACACAGACCTGCCCTGTGGAAACATCGGACCCATCTTACAAGTACGCTGCACATGCACAGCAAAATTGACATATTCTTGGCCAGTGGGATCCACACATATAAACTGCTGCACCTGTGCAGTAATGCTGACATATCCCAGATGCTGTGCATTCATTGCACATGGATTTTGCTACTCCTGTAGCAACACCTGTTACAGGAATCACATTCAGAAACTCAACATCCCTATTCTTTGCAAACTTATCCTCCAGATTTGATTATACTTCATTGTATAATGAAATTGTGAGTATCATCTCCCACATTCACTGTGCCAATTCACCAGCTGGCACTTTTTTTCAGGATGCTGTTCCATATTGCCAGTAAGCTCCACTGCTCTCACTGTGAAACCAGTACCTCAGCTCCCTCAACTGCTGTGTGTCTCCTAAAGCATTCTGTTTCCATTGATATATGGCTCATCATTAATTCATAAGTGCTCAATTATCTCAGCAACTCTTTTCTTTCATGTGTGTGTAACCTTTCTTTTCAGCTTCTAGGTGGGTTTTGTTTCTATAGTGCTTATCACCATAACAACCCTCTTCCCAGAAAAAAAACATACCTTGAATGATTTACTACACGGTCTTGATTTATGTGTGTATTCCAGGTCCAAAGTCCTTAGATGCAGGATGTTAACAGCAGGTGAATACTTCTGGAGAATTTTACCTTGTTAAAGAATTGCCTAACAAAATGAGTCACTCGCTACATCAACTAAAAATACAAAATCCCAATGGGGTGTGGCAGCTGTTTCCCATATCCATGAGACTGAAGCATTAATCATTAATCATCCCATTCAGGTTAGCTGGAATTAGCCTTCCCTGGACCCAGCCATGCACATTTTTGATTGCTCAAAACTCTCCCTGAGTCAAGATCCAAGTGTGCTTGGAGTCTTCTAAACTGCTCCTTATTCTCCGGGGTTGGATTAGAAGGAGCTACACTGCAGCCTGAAGCTCACTGGAGCTGTTCAGCGGATTTTAGTGAGAACAGATTTAGGCTGCTGCTGCATGCAGACTGGAAGGTAAATAAGAATACAAACGTTCTTCGTGGCAAAAAAATGATCACTATAGAAACCCTCCCATGACCTTCAAAGCATTTGGGAAAATCTAAAAGGAACAAAAATATTATCCCTAATTGTATGAAAGTTAAAAGTAATTAAGTGCAGGGTAGGGGGGAGGATACAGACACAAAAAACAAAAGAAACCCATGCAAGCTGCCAGCATCCAGGGTGCTATGTTTTAAAACTAAGACATTTAAGGAATAGTACAGCTAAAAAAAAACCCCAGAATAGTGAACCTCTTTCTGGAAATCACAAGCTGCAGGCTGCTTTAAGACAGTGGTGGCTAACAGGAGATTTGCTCTCTGTAAAAGCACAGGGAGAAAGAGTTGTATAAGATAGAGAATGACACTAGCACAGGGATATCTGCAGGCCATGTACCATCCAAGATTAGAAATGGGAAAGTTTCTCATCACAGGAGAAGCACAGCCTTCCACTGAAAATAGCAGACAGGTACTGTCTTTTTCTCACTATTTAAAGTCCTTGATTAGCATAGGAAAGGTGCTTACACAGTTTTGATAAACAAAGAACATGCTTCCCCACATCTGAGACCTCCTGTAGGCTGTTGCACACTTAAAATGTTTAGAGTTCCCCCTCGAGTTGTGATGCGTTAGAAAAGTTTTGACTTCATAAAGAGTTCTTTTATGCCTGGCACTTCCAGGGGAAGTGCACAGACGTGTTTTACAGTGCATAGTCAAGCTTATTTGACTGGAAAATGAAGTTATTGCCTCCTGGACGTGAGGTCTGTAACTTCATTTTATTAATCTGACACTTCATAAATACTGATACTCATGTTAAGAGGAGGAAAGAATGGTTATTTGATTGAGCTTATGAAATGAATCTGTGGAGCACAAACAGCACAAGGTTTCTGCAGCCATCAGTTAAACCAGTTTTAATTAAGCCACCATATTTGAAAGGACTGCCACATACATGAGTATCACTTCAGAGTAATTAATGACTATTTGCAATAGCTTTGTCAAAAACATCGTAAACATGTAACATGCTGGTTATGCTTCTATCCCTCCCAGTACATACTGAGCCAAGTTCATTTTACATTTGTACTTTTTGACAAGTTATGACAATGCTTACAAAAAACATAAAAAAGACATCTTATCTTAAATCCTATTACCTATCCTCCCTCTCATTAGGAAGGGTGTCCATTTTTTTATGTCTTTTCTCCTTCTCAGCTTTAGCTGTAAAAGGATTTTTCATACTTGGGATTCTCTGCTGTGTTTTGGATTTACTAGGAAATATGTAAGTAGGTACTATCACTACTCATGATACAGGTAAGTCAACACACTATTCTGCACCAGCCAGTACTGTACAGAAAAGGGGGGAGAGACACATTAATCACAGGATTCTCATCTTCACCAAGAATCATAAATACAGTTGATTATATATGCAATAACTGAGCTTGTAACACAGTTCTGAAGTCTGAGGACATTTATGCTCTGTAAAGTTATAAAATACAGGCCTAGAAGGGACCTTCAGAAGTCACACGGCTTTTCCATAATAGAATCATATGCAATATATAGAATTACCAAATTAAAATAGGTATTACAAAATGGAAAGCTATATATACACAACAAATATTGGGCATTGAAAATGCTTAGTTCTAAATGGCTGTAGCTTTACAGCATGCTGGTTAATGCTTTGTAAGTTTGATTTTGTGCATGTGCATGAATACCTATACCCACACACCCTCTCCTAAGTGCTGGAGTCACAATAGTAGGATGTAATTCTCCAGCTGCTTGTTACAGAGTAACACACAGCATTTGCCTTCCACTCTATCTGTACTCCACTCTGAATCCGTCTCTACTAGAGCTGCTTTCCCCATAGCTGCAAGAGGAGCTCCACAAATAAGCCTCTTCATTCTTCTCCCCAAGATGAAGAAAGCTCTTGGCAAAGACAGACCATAATTAAACCTGCTGTAAGCTGCTGCAGATCTGTGACCAATACAGAGAAGTCTCCAGAATCACTGGCTCCAGAAACACAAGCTAGGAGCCAGCCTGATTACTTTCTGAGATGGGTGTCTGTATGAAGTTTGCATACATAAATTGCTCACAGAACTGCTTTTCTATATTTACCGCTTATCCCTAGTGACTCACAAAGCAGTCCCAAGTTTACTAAACTCTAGGGTACCTACACTGTGCTTCAGAAACTTCTGGAAGTTTTCAGCACCTATGCCAAGATTTTCCTCCTAAGCACAGCTGATAATCAAAAACACTGCAGTTTAAAAGTAGACAAAGGATAGTGTATGTACAACTCAAAGTTACTTGTATTTTCTAAACCAGCATCCCTCAAAAACCATGTAAAAATATGATGTGGTATAACATCCAAAAGTTTATTGACAATGTAAATTAAAATTGGATGTGGCTCCGTCACAAGTCCTGCAGCAGCCACAAACACACCAGTGTTACATTAGTCATTGTTATAAACACACCAGCTCTATGCTTTAGAGGAGATCTTCATCCAACAGCACCAACGGATGGAAAATATATTTTTATTTTCCCCTTAATTCAAATAGTTAATAGTCAACAATAGTCCAGTAACTGGAATGAGAAGAGATCCTTAGGCAGTCACTGACTGTGATAGTCTCAGGGAATTTCCTTCCTTGGGACTGATTTTGGTAAAAAAAGAACTTTTTGGAAGGTTGGGTTTGTTTTTTTTCTAGTTCCATTTAAGGCAATTTTGTCAGAGGTGAAAACAAAATAGCCTGCAAGTCCCTCTGTGTTGTTTAACATCTCTCCTCTTCCTTTCTACACTGCATCTTTATTCATAAGCAAGTGTTTGAATCAAATAAGGATGACTCATTAGTTGGGAGAGAAAAGAGCAAGTAAACCGAATAAAATTGACATGAGAATATGTAAATAATACTTTAGGTAAAAGCTATTTGCTTAATGTTTGCTTAATGATGACAATGTTTTTAATGACTTATTGCCAGGGCTAGTAAGAAATACTCTGGAGAAACAAGGTAGATTTTTTCAGTCTCCTATATTCACACCAAATTTACATCAGAGGCACTCCTCTGTTGTTTCGACAGTCAATTGTACTTGCATTTAATCTTTCAATTTAAGTATGGTGCTCTCTCTGGGGAGGAGTAGTAATAGGTAGGCTTGATGTTTCCCAGGACTTCATCTTCCCAGTTGGGGAGACAACAGAAAAAGAAAGCACAACCTATTACAACAACAGTGCTGGCCCAACCAAAGCCATAGGCCCAGCTGAACATGTTATTTCCTATCAGTGGAATTTCTTCAGTGAATTTTACTGGGTAGATGACCAAGCCTATGATCTGGAATGCAGCTGGAGAGAGAAATAAAGAAAAGCAGGAGTAAATAACAAAAAACGTATTACATTTCCCACTAAAAAAGATATCTGGAGATAACTGCGTATCTTTCTAAGATGTGTAAAGATTAGCTTCAGTCATCCAGTCAGATCTGCATTCTTACAGAAGTAAATGACTTCTGGCCAAGGCAGATCCCCACCCCTACCTCACTGCGGGTGACGTTGCCAGGTTGCTAAGGCACATACCTGCATGCTGTGACTAGCCCTGTCCTAGGGCTCAGCAACTGTGATCCCTGCAGAGCCAGTTACCACCCACTTGCACCATAGCCACATCACTCTTCCTCCCCGTGGGAGGGTGTAAAGTGCCCAGTGTTCTCAGCTCCCATGTGATATGCAGGGCCATAGGTGTTTGTTGCCTCCATACACTGCTTTTGAGAAAGTGCTAACTGACAAAAGCCACTGGAGCTTCCCTAACCATTACCCTCTCAGAGCATAAATCAACATTCCTTTGTTCCCCATAAAAATGAATCAAAAACTAGAAAAGGCAGCTTACTTCATAAGGGAAGCTCTACCTACTATGTTTTCCTCTTAAGCTTGTTTTACATCTAAAATAACCTTGTCTTTGTGCCCAGCCTTACCAACAACAAAGAGCAAGCCTCCAATTCCTCGAACAAAGTTGAAGCGGAGTATCTCAATTGAGAACGCGATGACTGCAAGAGCGAAACAAATGACCAGGATCACAAAGCCCACA
The DNA here is from genome assembly GCA_002631895.1 of Agapornis roseicollis. Lineage (NCBI taxonomy): Eukaryota > Metazoa > Chordata > Aves > Psittaciformes > Psittacidae > Agapornis > Agapornis roseicollis. The sequence continues at coordinate 27,648 of NDXB01001722.1, read as the reverse complement.
AGGTAGGTGGCAGCTGCTGCTCTCCCCCATCCTGGAAGAGAAAACAAGAAAGATGTTACACACAGCACTGCACTGAACTGCAGATCACTGCAGGGCTTTGGTTTCCTTTAATGACTTTTTGTTGAAACCCTTTACTGTAAGAAGCTTGCCCTATGTCAAAGCAACACTGGATGCTTCCAAAGTGCACAGCTGCAGAAGAGAAAGGCAGTATTGTTGTGCAGCAGCCACAGAACTCCCCACGTACTAACCTGTCCTGCTAAAAAGAGGGATAAAGTGCAGCATGATACTAGAGATAGCACCTCCAAACTCTGTAGCTGTAAGAGACCCACAGACACCTGAGCAGACAGGACACAACTACTCAGAATGTACTTGATCATTATTGCTCCTGTTCAACATGCAAGTTTACAAAACCACTTCCATGCCTGGGGAAGCACGAAAGCAGGCAAAAGTGTACCACCACAGGAGATAATGCTGCGAAATAATGGTGCTGTCAGCATACAGATTCTTGCCTGTTTATGACACAAACAACGCACACAGAGCAAAATTAGCATGACCAAAGAGAAATAGATTTGTAATAGCTGAAGTGAGAGATGACAAAGAGAAAGCTCTTGAAGATAAATATCTATTCACAGCTGGAAAAGAAATTAGGAAGAGCTAAAATGTAGCAGGTGGAGGAGAAACAGCAGAGACTGAGGTAAAGTGGAAGAGTCCTCTTTGTATCATTACTTTGACATTTGAAGCAACCAGGTAGTGCAGATCCTTAGGATCAAGCAACTGCAGACTGGAAGAGGCTCAAGCATGAAGCAAGTGGCCCTACTCAGGAGAGCAGCACCAGAAACCACAACTCATCCACTACAGGTCAGGACAGCAAAGGTAAGACAACCTGCCAGAAAAACAGCCAGCATTTCCCTTTCTATACTGCCACAGGCTTGTGCAAAGGCACTCATTATGGGCAGACCCTGTCCTCCTTAGAAACCACGCAGGAGTTCAGGTGAGCCCAACACAAACAGATGTGTTCCTGCCCCGGAGGCAGGATACCTGCCCACATGGACTAAGCCATTGGGCTAGTGCTTTGTTTTCCAGTCAGCTGTGATCACAGCTCACTTCCTACATCTGCATAATGTGGGTTCCTACTTTCACACATCCAGACAGGGGTAGGGTCAGATTCCGAGCTCCCTCTAATGTAGGAATAAAGAAAGCAAGATTTAGGTCAGAACATTAAAAAAAAAAAACCCCAAGTCTCTTTCATTAGAGCTCTGTTCCCACACAGCTGAAGAAACTCAGTAGACACCCTGCTTTCAATGTAGACCTCAGGTCTCTCTGTGCAAAAACTAAGAGGAAAAAGGCAGCAAGACGGAGAACTTTCTCCTAAAGAGTTAAAATCCTGCACCTTAAGTCACATGCTAGTTACATAAATGGGGAAAACAGTAATTTGAGACAGAGAATGCTGTAAAATTATTTCAGACACCTCTACTACATGTATCAATTTACTCTCTGAAAGCAAAGCACTGTTTTACAGCCATTTTCATTAGATCAGTCTCAACTAGTTTCTTTCCCCCTGCTCCCACAGCAAAGTGAAATACAGTAGCCATCCATCAGCCAGATCTCATCCCCACCATCTGAAGACAGTCATGCTAGCATAGAAAGAGTAAGGAAAAGGCTTTTCTTTCCCCTGTCACTTCTTGAAGCTATTCAAGCCAGCAAAACCTTTTCCAATTCCTTCTCCTTCAGGTAGCTGTGGATGTTTCGTAACCCTTCCCTAACAGTGCTGCAGGGTGAGGAGGAAGGGAGGACGCCTGATGAATATCTGGAGATTAAAGCTATGTCAGTGGTCTGATAAAATCTTTTAATACAAAATATTCTGACATACCTAGCACAGGTACTGGGTATTGCCTCCACAATAGGATTTATTTACAGATAACTAATACAAAGGGATAGTTAACCATTACACACAGCCAGCCCAGGAAAACTGATTCAGACTAAATAACCTAGGAATGCTATTTACCAATATTTGCCCTTTTTCTTTAAA
>NDXB01001722.1:0-22284 GCA_002631895.1 Agapornis roseicollis | reverse complement strand
AGAAAAGCTTGGCTCCTTCTTCTAAGTTCCCCCCCTCCCCCCCCCCCCTTTTCTTTTTTTTGACACTTACTAAGGATCTAGATTAATGCTTCCCTTTTTTTCCTTTGGCTGCTGTGTGCTTAATAAATACCAACTGGCTGTTAGGAACACAAGAAAGAGTTACTCTCTGTCGCATCACATTTACTGTACATACATGCCCATCTTGTACAGTGATAATTCAAATTGATGGGAGCAAGCCGTTCAGAAGCATTGGGAGGACACAGCCATGCACATGTACTGCTCCTAAACTTAGAGCTTCATCATTACAAAGACAACCACCCCTCTCCAAGTAACCACATTACAAACAATCTTTGTCACATCTGATAGGTCACTGATATATCTAAATACACAGTCAACAGTTTGATCCTGCAGTGGTCCAGACTAAGTAATCTTGAGTCATATTCTAGTGCAGCACAGCAGCTCTGCTTGCAACACTTTGATAATACACAGGTGCTGCCAGCTAGGACGCTTCCCTGACACAAACCAGTATGGAGCTCTGAACAAAATCCCTTTCCCACCTCCCTACCACATAACATTCTACTCTTCTTTTTTCCCCACTTACTCCCCCTCATGCAGCATTTGCAAGTGTGTATTCAGAAACAATGCAGTGGAGAAGACATTTCATTTGCAAATCTTTCTTTGTCTGCTCCTGCCCTTCCTCCCCGCCATTTAAAATAAGTTACCCATCTGCTTTTTCTCTTCCACTTCTTAGTATGCAGCTCAATTAAAAAATTGTCTAATGGAGCTTTCCACTAATGGGGATCCACTCTGAAGTTTTCATTTCATCAGGAGAGGTGCAGGACATTCAGTGCATAGTAGTTACAGAACATAGTAGCACAGTAGCAAAACACAAGCTATTCATCTCAATTAATTAACTTTTATTTTCCTGCAGCAGTGCTATAAATGCCTGGTAGGCATTTTTTCCTTTGTAAATGCCCTCTCCTATTTTGAGCCTGATGGCATTAACATAGAAAAAAGGGAACAAAATAAATCAAACTTGAACTCATATCTTGTTGAGATGTAAATAGTGTTTGAGTAGACAGTGGCATTGACGTCATGAAAATTAGAGAAGAGGCAAAGTGAAGTTGGTGTAAATAAGCCAAGGATTTAAATGAGTTTTGGGTTAAACAAGCCAAGGCTTAAATGAGTGAAGTTAAAGATACTCTTCTTCTCTGACAGCCTGTTAACTTGAAGAAACAGCATAAAGTTGCTTTTGCCCCACAACGCCTAGGGCTGATGCAAAGCACACACCCATCAGCACTCAGGGACATGAGCAGCCGAGTCACTACAGGAGAGAGCAGTAGTGTATGAGCACTTCTTCCTGCAAATCTTGGCAGCTCTGCACTAGCTTTTCCTGTGTCTAATGGGGGAGACAGATATTTATGTCACTCCAGCCAGATTTCTGCCACCTACAATATAACCTGCAGTCATCACCTGGCTGAGGAACAAAGTCACAGCTCTTACAGTATATTCAGGACGCAGCTCACGCATGAATGTTGCAATGAAAAGCTGCTGGAAGTCAGTCCACAGCACTGAGGCAGCAAGGGATCTGCACAGGGAAGCAGTCTCGGCTCTCCCAGCTGAAACACACCCTTCCAGCTTCCCAGTCCCCAAAGTACCCTCATCCAGGATCTTAAGGTGGGTCTGCTTATTTCTCCAGAAATATTTTGTTTGAGGGAAAAGTAGATGTAATCAGACCCACGTCTTCTAGCAAATAACAAAAAGTCCTCTCAAAACACCAGAAACTTGGACTGTGCAGTAAGTACACTGGCAGTGCCAGATACAGAAGCATACAGAAGTTCATAATACATAAGTTCAGTAAGTTAAAACAGAGGCACCATTATCCCCTGATTTAGGCCGCAGTGCAATAGAGGGGTATACAGAGAAAACAGCATTTTTTTCCAGCCTGCAAATCCACATCAGGCAGTTTGACCCTGTAGGTCAGAAGGCATCCTAACAGTCACAATCCCTTGGGAAGGCAGGGTTAAAATAAGGTGCTCTCCCACTCCGGTGGGCCAGGGGGAAAACAATTTTACTATTATCCAGGTGTGGTTCTCCACCGGACACCCTGCACAAACGTTTCCATGCTCACTATCCAACTGGCAAGGCCACCAGCACAAGGGAGGGGAGATAGCTAGTGCCAGGCCAGGCTGCTGAGGCTTACAGCCAGCAGGTAGGCAAAAGGAAGCACGGTGAGGAAGAGGCTTGTGGCCAGTTGTTTCTCTTACTTTGGTTGTACCAAAAGAAGAAACTGAATATTTGACTAACAGGTTGGAAGGGACCTCAAGGACCATCTGACTCAAACCAGATTGCTCTGAAGGTCGAGACCTGTATTCTACCTGCTGATATAAGCTCTAGAACAGCACTAGCATTGACTCTGCAAGGGCAACTCCATCCCAGAAAGCAGTGGCTCCACAACAGCAGTGGGGAGACCATCCACGGCAAGGCACCCCCTGCTTCCCAGCCATCACTCACCATAGTCCATGAGGGACTCACAACTCCAGTTGAGGTCCTCCTCGCCGCGTGTGCAGCTCTCCCAGAGCGACGCTTGCTGCACGTAGGGCTCCGACTCGGACTCTAGCCAGCCTCTGCCCGACAGGGCGATGATGCCCATGATGATAGCAAGGCCCAGCAGCAGAGGCAGGAGCCACCGGCACCTCCAGCAGGCGAGGCCGCACGCCACCATCCTGCCCGGCCGGAGGGGACACCCGGCGAACCCGAGCGCCGCGGTTACAGTGTGCGGGAACGCTGCGGCGCGACGGGACGGTGCGTGCGTGCCGATCCGAGCGGGTTTTTAAGGCGGCGGGGCGGAGGGAGTCCCACCCACATTCCTCTGACTAAGCCTCGCGGCGGCGGCCCTGACCGGTGTGGCTGGCGCAGTGGAGGGGAGGGAGCGCAGGACCCGGCGGGGCCCGACCCGGCCCCGTTCCTGGCTCTGTCCTAGCTCCCCGTGCCCCACCACTCACCTCTACCTTGCTCTGCCTTTTAGTGGCTCCCACCAAACCTTGGTTCTCGCAGTTTCACAAGCTCTGCCCGGGTGTTTGAACCTCATCTTTTTCTTCACTGTTCCTTAGATAGACCGATCTATGTTTACCAACGTTGATAACACTGACGGTGTTAGCCGCTTCAGGCATGAAAAGCTTGCAGTAAGTTGCTTTGCAGTTGAAATAGCCAACTTCCTTCTCAGTTTTTTGGGCAGTTATCATGCAGACAAGAAGGAAGAAAGGTGTTACATGAGGATGGGAATGTGACTTTATTACCAAGGAAGCCATCACTTGCCTGGCATCAAGCTCAGCATTAAACAAATCCATGTTTCCTAACGGCCGTCTAGCGAGTGTTTGATTCCAGTTGTGCCCTGGCTTCCAACAAGGTTGTACTGGGCCCAGTCCAACAGTGTGACTCAGGACTCATATGCCCTGATCTTCCCCCATTCCATGTCTGGAAATGCACCCCTGAGATGACCAAAATGAAGGCTTCCCCATCACATGGCTTGAATAATCACCCAAAATTTTGGTTGTGGAGAAAAACTTCTTCACAGTAAGATCTATGCGTATCTCATCATGTCACCCCACTGCCCAGCATCAATGCAAACTCTCAGCATATAAACTGAGACATGTGCCTATCACAGGACTAGGGATCTGTCTGTTTTGGGCACATAGAAAACATGCATTGGGTGAAGTCTTGGAGCAGCTTCAAAGCCTCACCAAAAAGGCCAGTAGAAGAACAAATCTCTGAGGTCTGAAGGACTGAGAAAAAATAGTGGGTAGGGGGGATTCCATGGGTTTCATGGAGGATGGGGACATGTGAGTGCTTACTGGACTGCGTCAAATGGCATTTTGCCACAGCCATGTCAAGCATGTTCAAACTGTGTCCAATGTTAATTCTTCAAAAGATACTCAGGGAGGGTGTCCTGTGAGGAGGGATGGTCAACCTCCTTGAGTACCAGTTACTGGCAAATGCTAGAGAATGGACTGTGATGCTAAAATCAGGACAATAAGATGGTATTGCAGGAGGCAAGTTGCAAAAATCTCAGGCAGGTTATCCCAAGCTACGTAGAGCTCCACCAGCCCGCTCAACATCCTTCTCAAAGTTCCCACCAGAAGAATCTAGAGCTGTTATATTTGTCTAGGAAATATGTACTTACAAGGACTTCTTAATACAATATGAGTGAAAAATGAGATATGAGAAGTATTAATTCTGCCAATAATAATGAAACGATTTCTATGAGAAAATATCTTGCATATTTGCTGCATAGCATGTGGCTTTTCAAAGAGTGCAAATGAAAACCTATAGCTTGGAATTCTTGTATCATTTCCTAAAAACTGGAAAAAAAAAAAAAGGGGGTATTTTAAAGTTGATGCTTTTAAGAACTTCTGTTTTTGAATACTATTCAGGGAGTACTTGCCATTTAACTGTCCGAAGGCCTTTTACTGGCAAAACAATGAAGGGCCTGTTTTAAGATCTAACCTAGCTTTAAGCCACCTATCAGGAAAAATTAATGGCCTGAGTATTCCTGCATAGTAGCTTGTATTGTGACAAGGTATCAATTAATTGTTTATTTATACACATATATACTTTTACACACAAATACTATTTATTCATAACTCCACTTCCACTCTTCAGTTCTTACCACTGTTTTCTTATAATATTGATTCAAATCATATCTCCATTTGTGTTATTCTTGAAGCCTTCATTACCACAGCTTTGCCCTTCTCAAATCCAACCAAATTATCAGTAGCACACTACAATCAACTTGAAGGACATTACGAAGGCAGCCTCTAAGCCCACCTCTGGCATCAGCATCTCCCATGGTATGCGCTGCTGCTCCCAGTGACCCAGTAAAGAGAGAAAAGTCATCTTCCCCTTTCCTTTTAAACCCCTGACTTTTAAACAACTGGGAAATCTAGCTGAAGTTAAAAGATAATATACCAAACATTTCATTCAGTGTGATAGAGAGCCTATAACACAGTTATCTGCCTTCAATCCCCATGTCACTTGGATTTAGTAGAGGAAATTTAGCAAACTTATAAACCAGTGCCTCCTGCAGCAAAATAGGCAGCTCCAGCAGCATATGTAGTTTTTCTCACCTCCAGGCTGTGTAGCCCACATCTTCACAGAGACCAGATGGAAGGAGTCAGCTTTGTGGGGCTGCAATGATACACACATGAAAAACACGCAGTGCTATGATCATGAGGAAAAAATGCCCTCATATATAACAAAATAAACCAGAGTTTAATTTACTAAACACCAAAATCACCTGAATCTATCTGGGCATTCTGGGTCAGGCTGTTCAGGTCTGAACATATCTCTGAGCTATCTCTGAATGTAGCTTTGTGTTCTGTAGTAATGAAAGTCTAGATGCTTTTCCCAAATTTTTCTTTTACCATGGAATAAGGGGATCATGAGCTTCTTTCACCATTGCTATCCTCACCTTTAATATTTATTGTGTAAATAGTCAGATAATTTCATAATCTCTGGGGCTCTATAGCAATATTTTTTCTCTGCACATAACAAAGGATATGCCCCTCTAGTAGACGGTGCTTTACATGGAGTAAATCATTTACCAGTGCTAGCAATCATTTACCCAGCTATCAGAAAACCAAGTGGCACTGAGTGAAGGTCAAGAGATCAGCTCCAGCCCAGATGGGCATGGCTGGGCTCTCCTGGAGAAGCCTTCGAAATGGGACGATAGGAATCTACAGGCTGGTTCCCAAGAATGTATCTCCGGGGGATGACATGATGGGTAGCACAGTGCCAAAGCATCCCTCTGTCCTTCAGTGGGCAGCCATGGGGCAGGGAAGGGGATTCCCTCAGAGCTGTGGTACCTTTCCTTTTTCTGTTTTACCTAAATATGTTTTTCTGGCCTAATTACCCCTCAGCTAAAACCATTAGGGAAAAAACACTGTCCAGAGACTAAGTAGCTGTTGTAAATCAAATTATTTTATAATTCATGGGTGTTGTTCTTCAGCAGCGTCTTATGCTCACTTTCCTCCATGTCCAAGTGCCCTAATTCTACTTAATCTCTCTTCAGGCATCACAGCCATAATACCTAATTAGCATCACCAAAACAAGGTAGTCATTCAACCCATAAAATAGGATAGGGATGGGAGGTACTTGGTATAACCCACAACAACTGCTCCAGCACTATTTCCAGACCAAACATCAATTTCCTGGTGTGCCAAAAAGCTGCCATTATCTGAATTTAAAGGAAAGCCATTTTTCTGACCAGCTTTTTTCAGTAGACCTTGTTTGAACTCAGCTTACATTAGACTCATCTGGGGCTGGCACAGGTGAAACAAGCTGGTTCTGTGCAATTGAAGCACAGTTGAGCCTGCTTCAAAAAGCCTTGTGAAAATACTAGGACAACAGCGTGGCCTTCAGAAGCGTGACTGACCCATTGTCATTCCATTGAGAGACACCTTATGTGACTCCATTGGCCTGAGATGATCTAAAATGTTAGAAATAAAAAGATGTGAAAGAGCCCTCCTTCTTCTGTGCAAGCTCTGCCTGTGACTGCCATACAGGTAGCCATGGAAGCTCATGTGAGCTAACTTAACTCCAGTTTTTTAAATTCAGAGTTTGCAGAGGCCTCTGTATTGTTCTGGAATTGCACTGGATGCAATTCTGTCTCTGTTAAAGGGAATGGCAGAATTTGTGGTGACTGTAATTTTACCCCAGAGCTCTCTAGGGGCCTCAGGTTCACTTAGATCATACCTACACAGTATCCAGGGTCTTCAGACAAATAAGGTCTATGGAGACCTCACCTGGAGTATTGTGTGCAGTTCTGGTGTCCTCAACATAAAAAGGACATGGAACTGTTGGAACAAGTCCAGAGGAGGGCCACAAGGAGGATCAGGGGACTGGAGCATCTCCCATACGAAGACAGGCTGAGAAAGTTGGGGCTGTTCAGCCTGGGGAAGAGAAGGCTGCGTGGAGACCTCATAACAGCATTCCAGTATCTGAAGGGGGCCTATAGGGATGCTGGGGAGGGACTCTTCATTAGGACTGCAGTGACAGGACAAGGGGTAACAGGTTCAAACTTAGAGAGGTTTAGATTGGATATAAGGAAGAAATTCTTTCCTGTTTGGGTGGTGAGGCATTGGAATGGGTTGCCCAGGGAAGTTGTGAATACTCCATCCCTGGCAGTGTTCAAGGCCAGGTTGGATGAAGGGTGGCACAGNTGGGTGGTGAGGCATTGGAATGGGTTGCCCAGGGAAGTTGTGAATACTCCATCCCTGGCAGTGTTCAAGGCCAGGTTGGATGAAGCCTTGGGTGGCACAGTTTAGTATGAGGTGTCCCTGCTTATGGCAGGGGGGTTGGAACTAGATGATGTTAAGGTCCTTTCCAACCCTAACTATTTTATGAATCTATGATTCTATTTATTGCTGCAGCTCTTCCTTGTTTACCTCATCCTCCTGTTTGCATTTTCAGTTGTGAAAAAGGAAAGCATCAGATGAAGAACCGTGCCATCCATGACCTCCATATTCATTCTCGTTTTGTCTGCAAGTCCTTTTCCAAGGCTGCAAACTGACCATCTTCCTGCGTGATGTTACAGATTGGTAACAAAGTGCTAGCAGTTGATCAAGCTGATGCTGAGGTTTTCACTGGGTTTTCTCCCAGTGGAAAAGACCTGGGGATGCTGGTTGTTGGCTGAACATAAGCCAGCTTGTGCCCAGGCAGCCAAGAAGGACAATGCCATCCTGGCCTGTATCAGTGCTAGCGTGGCAGCAGGGCCAGGGCAGTCATCATCCCCCCGGGCTCGGCACTAGTGAGTTCAGTTCTTGGCCACTCACTACAGGAGAGACATTGAGGTGATGGAGCTGGTCCAGAGAAGGGCAATGAAGCTGATGAAGGATCTGGAGCACAAGGCTTAGGTGGAGTAGCAGAGAGAACTGGGGTTGTTTAGTCTGGAGAAGAGAATGCCCAGGGGAGACCTTTTCACTCTCTACAGCTACCTGAAAGGAGGATGGAGCAAAGCAGTGGCTGATCTTTTCTCCCAGGTAACAACTGATAAGACAAAAGGAAACAGCCTCATGTTGCAGCAGGGGAGGTTTAATTGTATGTCAGCAAAACTTTCTTCACCGAGAGGGTGCTCAGGCATTGGAACAGGCTGCCCAGGGCAGTGGTGGAATCACAGTCCCTGGAAGTGTTCAAAAACTGTGTAGATGAGGCCCTCAGTGACATGGTTTAGTGGCGGCCTTGGCAGTGCTGGGGTAATGGTTGGACTTGATGATCCTAAAGGTCTTTTCCAACAGAGTTGATTCTGTGATTCTAGACGCTTGTATACACGGAAGCAGGGGAAGCCCTGACCAGCAGGGGGCAGGCGACACCTGAGAGAAGCGGGGCTGTGCCGCAGGAGGGCAGCTTGCCACCTCCTGCCAAAATCCTCCTCCTCCGCCTCCCTCTCTTCTCCAAAGGGACTTCCCAAGTCCCAGGACCCTCAGCCTGTCCTCGGGGCTTGGACAGGCTCGGCGGGGCCATGTCTTGGGCACAAAGTCAGCTGTCCGTGCTTCTGCTCCCATAGCAGTGAGGTACTTGGATGCTTATCTCCCCTGAAACTGGAATTTTCCACCTAAAGTGGAATTTCTCTCACTCAGCTATTTTAGACTAAGGCTGAAGTGAAGGGAAAGGTCTGTTTGTCTCCCCACAGATGATGGAGAGTCATCTGGTCTATGGGGTTAGCTCCTGCACCACAGATGTGTAAGGCAGAGCCTAACGCATTTATGCTTTCCAGAGGGACCCTGACACTTCCTTTGGTCTGTAGGTAGACAGTTCGTTTAGGGAGCTGGAAGCTGCTGCCCTGCTATCCATTATTAGCACTGAGATTTTATATATATTAAATATTATCTATATAATATATGTGTATATTTATATCTTAAAACACCTCAGTGTATATATATAAAAATATATAAATTATATATATATTTAGATATATCTCAAATCTCAGTGTATATATATATACACACACGGACATATGTGTGACATGATATTTCTGATGAAAGACTCAAATCTAGAAAGATTTTATTATACAAATATCTCAAGGAAAACCTGAATTCACAGATATCTAGTGGAAGGTGCCCCTGTTCCACTCAGGGAGTTGGAACTAGATGATCTTTAAGGTCCCTTCTAACCGAAACTATTCTGATTCTATGATTCTCTGACATACAAAAGCTTTCTTTTCCACCAATATTTGCATTTTCTTGAATCAAGCTGTATTTCCTGTCTCAGTTCCTTCTCCCCCTCCATAAAGCCGTGTACATCTCACACCTGCCTGCACAGCACAGTAGAAGACCATCATCTTTTTGTTCTTTCCAGCCTCAGCACAGGTAGCTTTTTTAAAATGATGCCTCAGTTCCCAGCAGCAGCATCTGGAGGGTTTGGCATAAATTTAGTCTCCCCCTGCACATCTAGGAGTCAACAGGGTACACCACATTGCACAGTTTCACATTAAAGACCCTGTTTAGGTTTTATAAATGACTCACCCAATAGCTCAGTCCACCAAGGCCTGATTTCTAAGAGCAAGTCTGGTCTTTAAGCACATGCTCAAATGCAGGTTCACAGCACCAAATTAGCAGTGTGTGTGGATGTGACACAGGATTGACGCAGCATGCATGAACGTCAATACTTTGAGTCACTATTTTCAGGGTCAAACTGGGGGTGCTGCTTCTTATGCAATCTGTCCCAAGCCTTGTTACAGCAGAGCTACCTCCATGTTCCTCCCTGGCAATGACCCACTTTGCTCTATGATTATGAAAAGCAATAGCTATATATAGTTACAAATAGTTACAATGCTGAGTCTTCTCTCTCCTAGTGCTGGACAGATAGGAGCAAATTCCATCCATTTGTCCTGCTGCAAAAGACTCATCTTCTCCAAATCAGCTTGATCACACTTTCATCAAGAATTAGCTTCGCATTACAGAAACAGCATTATGCCTCTACTTTTAAAAGCGTGCCTTTCTTGAGCACCTTGCTGTGAAAGAACAGAGAGCAGGAAGATGAAAGAGGACTTTGCAGAAGATAATGTCTGTAAATGCCTAGAAGAGTGGGAGAAAAAGTAATTTTAAAACTATGTGCACAGGCAGAGTTAACACAATCATTCATGACCAAAAGTAGGAAGAGAGAGCAGTAGAAAAAGGCTGNGCCTAGAAGAGTGGGAGAAAAAGTAATTTTAAAACTATGTGCACAGGCAGAGTTAACACAATCATTCATGACCCAAAAGTAGGAAGAGAGAGCAGTAGAAAAAGGCTGGGAGATGGAGGAGGGAGAACAGGGAAACAGTGCCTGGGAGAAGTTTCCATTTTGGCAAGGGTGCTGCATGGTAATGTTGATTCAACTCATGAGGTAGGACAGTATCTACCCATTTCCCTGAAGTGTTGGTGTGCTTATTCTGTATATGTTTTTGTGCTTTTAAGTAGCAAACACAGAGATGGGGATTCATGTGGAAAAGAGTGGAGATAAGGGATTTAGTTTAAGTGCTATCACCAATAACAAGTAAGTAGTGAAGATATGTGCCTATACAAAAGGAGAGAAATGGTAAGCAGGGGAAAAATATCCTCATATTTTTGCTTCTTTCTTTCTAGTTTACACATCATATAGTAGTTAGAAATTAAATTGAAATATAGCCTGTGGTATAGTGTGATCAGTTGGAAAAGTGAGACCACCAGAGACTTCAATTGATCACACAATAACAGATGGGGTAATAAAACCTGGGACAATAAGGAATATTTGCAGAACAAATGAAAGATCAACTTCCCTGCTGTTGCAGAAGCAAGAAAATAGGCAAGTGTTAAAGAACAATCTAAAAGGCAAATTGATGAGTGAAAGAACATATGGCAAAGATGAAAACTGTTAAATACACACAGAGGAAAATGTATTTTTTTAAATAGTCTTTACAGCACTCCTGTTTCTAGCCTTTGCATAGTTTGGGTTTGGTTTTGGGTTGTTTTTGGGTATTTTTGCTACTGTTTTTTAAGAAATAATTCCTTGGATCTCTGCAGTACAAAGCATGAAGGAGCTGGGTACCAAATACAGATTCAGCAAAAGTTTAAAGCAAAGCACAATAGGCAGAGGAAAGAGAAAAGGAGGCTTTATCACAGGTGATGTGAACAAAAATGCTACCAAGACTTTTTTTTTCCCAAATATATAATTATAAATGTTTAGAAAGTGAATGCAATTAGAAATGGGATAGGAATCATCTCTGTCTAGACTTTGACACTATACTTATCAGTGCAGTACCTAAACAGCAAAATTCAGTGTATCCCATACTCCTTTCTGCTCCAAAAAGAAGAAATACAATAAACATGGGAAGGATTAATAAACTACTGAAATACTGGAATACTTAAGGAAGAAATTTTTTACTGAGAGGGTGGTGGTGAGGCACTGGAACAGACTGCCCAAAGAAGTGGTAAATGCTCCATCCCTAGCAGTGTTCACGGCCAGGTTGGGCAGAGCCTTGGTGAGGTGATCTAGGGTGAGGTGTCCCTCCCTGCCCATGGCAGTGGGGGTGGAACTTGATGATCTTAAGGTCCTTTCCAACCCTAACTATTCTATGATTCTATGAATCTCTTGCAACTACTCAGAGTCTGTTGGCAGAGTCTGCTGCACGGCTGGAGGAGGCCAGCAGGTGATACACAGTGCCCTTGCAGAGGTTCAGCCTACAAGGACAGCCAGAGCTTGCTTGGTCTCTGGGGACCATACAGGACCTCATATATCCAGCACCTCAGCAACCCCTAAGGGTCTGCAGCTTCTGGTGAGGCAGATGTGAGAAGCAGAGGTACCCAGATCAGTGCTCATGCCATCCGAAGCTCAGTATGTTCAGAGCAGCATAGATGTGGCAGTGGTCCTAATCCAGCAGTGGCAACTCCAGGACCCATTTGTAAGAAGTCCACAACAGGCTCAGCACCAAGCAGTCCAGCTCCTAATGTGGGCAGGAAGGCTACCTTTAAGCAGCCCTCTGGCTGTTTAAAAAGAGTGCCGGAGCTGCAGTTTTCAGTGAAAACACCAGGCTCTCTTGTTTTCTCACTCTGCGCCCAGCTCTTGGATGGAGAGGTCCCTTAGAGTTCACTGGGACAGTCCTGTATTTAAAAGAAAGTTCTGCCAGCTATCTGCCATGTGCAGGGGTGACAGAGCCGCTCATGCAGTGGGATAAGCAGCAGAGATGTATAAACCCTCCCTAAGCCCTATAGATGGATCTAGCCTTGTACAATTCATTGCAAGATCAAAAGTACAGTTGAATAGAACTGATGTAAAAATCCTGGATTTAGAAGTAACATCTTTTTTTTTTCTTTATTTCTATGTTTTTCTAAATGAGTAGTTATTTCTCTTTATGCTGTTTCCTCTTTCTTATGGTAATATGAAAAAGACAAATATAAGAAAATGAAATTGAGAAGTCTCTACCTATCCCATTTGAATACACCATAGTAAATCTTGTCATTCATGGCAATATGAGACTGACAAAATGGAGAGAACAGTAACACTGATGCTTATCATCTGAGCTACACTGCAGAGCAGTGTGAGCTGTATCCTCAGCAAAGCTATTTCTGGATTATGACTCATGTGGAGCCCTGTTTTTCTGCTCCTCTTCCACCTACTCTAACAAACAAGACAGTTACAGGTAAATAAATAATTAACCAGCTATTATTATCAACCAGAATTCAGTAAATACATTAAATATACTGTTGCACCTCCTTCATCCTACATTTGGATCCTGAACCCAGCATCACATTTGTGCAATGACTTGTGCCTTGTCCTCTCCCACTCAGAAGCCTCAGTAGAAGCTCTCCTGTTTCAGGAGATCTTGTTTCTCATTTTCAGTGGAAAAGAGAGGCTTCTGAGGACTCTACAGCCAGGGAAGAGTAGATGGAGAGGTTGGGAGGAAGAGATGAAAAGGGCAGAGGATTCAAGCCATAGGGTAATGCAGGAACAAGTCTGGCAGTGGGTGAGAGCTTGCTGACAGCAGCTCTGTCACCCTGTTAAAGATCTTTCAAATGATATAGGTAGGGTTTGGCAGTTGGGGTTGTAAGGGATTCACTTTTCTCTTTTTTAAGGATGAGTATGTCTGTGTGTCTCAGCCCAGTTAAAGATAACCAGATGGAAGTTACAAGGGTGACTTAGTGTTTATCTGAGGTTAGTGAAGAGTTCTCTTCACCCTACCCACAGTAGCAAAGTTGAGCCTGCAGAGATTTCAGAAGCTGAGCTCATAGGTCCAGCCATCTTGTACCATCCAATTAACTTTGACAAAGAGAATTCACATAGGAAGCATCCACATGTCTGGATGGGAGAGGACTTGTGCTCTATGGGCCTGCTTTGTCTACACTGTGTTTCATCTTTTTTGCTGGTTTAACAAGGGGGCAAAATCTAGACATAATCCTAAACTCCCAAATACCAGAAAGCAGAGACTGCCTTTATAAGGCTTACCTAAAGAAAAAAAAAAAGACCTCAGTGTCTGTTTCAGATAGCTAGGCACAACCAGAATTTATATAGTAATAACACAAGTGTTCATGTATGGCATGTTAGGATCCAATCAGGATGCACAGCCAAGGGACTTCTTGGTATCTTCTACGAAGATACTTTTATTGGGAGCCCATTAAAAAGCTGCTATAAATTCATTCTTTTGGTTGAACTGGTATAAGCACCTCAAAATATAGCAACAGCTTTCCAGTTTCTTGAGTGAGGCTTTTGGGCTTATCTTTCTGAAACACTTAGCAGTTTCCTCTCCCTCTCCTCCAGCCATTTTATGTTATCTTCTTTTATTTTGGGGGGGATGTGAGTGGGATATTTTTCAGTGTGCTAATACTGTGACAGTGAAGCTCTTCCCTCAGGCTGATTTTATTTGTGGACATCTGAAACATTTGGGATCAGATTGCATACT
The DNA here is from genome assembly GCA_002631895.1 of Agapornis roseicollis. Classification (NCBI taxonomy): domain Eukaryota; kingdom Metazoa; phylum Chordata; class Aves; order Psittaciformes; family Psittacidae; genus Agapornis; species Agapornis roseicollis. The sequence goes on along the minus strand of NDXB01001722.1, from coordinate 8,375 downwards.
GGCAAGTAGGACAATGGCATTGCCATAATGAGCTGGAGGCTAATTTATAGGCTTTGCAGATGTGAATGCATTAGCATGCAAATCATGAGCAGCCCTTGCCTATAAATAAAAGAACTTACCTTGCCAAGAGATGGCTGTCCCCAAAATATAATGAGTATTGTAAATTATAGGCAGATGTTACAAAGCTCCCTTTGTATTCCTGTTCGTGCTTCTCTAAGGGAGCATTTAAAGGTAAAATATATAATCCAGTGCATGGCATAGGCAGTTATAATCTTAGCTGTCCAGTGCTATTATTACCTTTTGCCAACTCCACTTCTTCATTTGTTAGAAAAAGAGCTATTCAGACTTGTCAGCAACTTTGAATAATGTTACTACATGGCAGTTCTCTGAAAAGGAGGGATGAATTGTAGTGAATGCACTGAACTGTGGCTCAGGAGAAGTTTCGTGTTCAGACCTCTTCCTCAGACGTAGCTCTTCCCCAGACTTGTGTATGGCCTTGGGTAAATCATTTAAGCAGTCCATGCCATTATTTCTTTACCTAAAAAATAAGCAAAATTAAAGTTTGTTTTACCTTTTTAGAGCGTGTTTTGGGGTAAAGCGTGTCTTTGCTGTCTACCAGTAGGAAGTTATAAAGTAAACACTCTTGGAAGCAGAAATAACAACAGAAATAGCTGAAGTTAGAACTTCAGAAGATATTTAGGAATTACCTCAAATCCTATAGGAGCAAAAACCTAAGTTGTTTTTAATTTTGGAATTCAATTAAAAGGACTTCATGAGACTGTACTTATTGATGTCATTGGCTTTATCAAGCCATGAAAACATGCAGTGCTGATGTCTCTATGACTTTGCCAACCTTCTGCCACTCCCTGCCTTCCCCAAAACACTTTTTAATGGCATAAAAGCAGAAGCAGCAAAACTGAGTATTTTCTACAAGTTTCATCAAAATACATTTGCCTTGTGGGGGACAGAATCGAGAAGTATCACCTTCCTCCCCTAGAAGAGAAGCTCTACAGTGAGCTCAGAATCTCAGAACTGTTAACTTTTGCTGCTCATAGAGCTAGTTGTTTCTTCTTAAAGTTTTGGTTTGGTTTGTGTTTTTTTTGTGTGTGTGGTTTTTTTTCTGTTTGTTTGTTGTTTGTTTGGGTTTTTTTGTTTTGTTTTGTTTGGGGGGGGGTGTCAGTTTTTGTTGGTGTGGGGGGGTTGTTTGTTTCTTTTTTGGTTTTTGTTTGTTTGTTTTATGAAAACAACTTTAATGCAATGTCCTTGAAAGAAGGAAATGAAAGCAACTTTTCAAATTATTATTGCACTTATNTTTGGGGGGGGGGGGTTGGGTGTTTTTTTCTGAGGTTCATTCCAGTGGAAGAGAAATCCTCCTGAAAGTGAAGCAGGCCTGTTGGAGAGACGGCTCACTGACAGTTTTGCTTATTTTATGGACATGTTACATCAACTCAGCCTTTGCCATCTGCTCTGCCCTGGATTGTAAATGGAAAAAAAAACCAACCCAACCCAACCAAACAAAAAGAACAAATTACAAGAGCATCAAGGAGATAAAAGTGATTTAACTGTCTGTATATGCTCTACCAATAATGCTTGCACCGAAGATGTTTATTCTCATGATTAAGACACAAATCACAAGGAAAACAGAAAATTTCCTGCTGAGCTGGAGTTTTCTTGAAGCAAACCTTACTCCACAAGAGCATTTAACTGTACTTATATGAAATTACATGAGCTTTATGTAAAGAATGTCTTTAAATATTTTTTAATGTTGTTTGCAGATCAGGCAGTAAGGCACAATGTTAAGGGATAATGCCTATGGTGGAGGAATGTGTGGGGCAACAAATGGCTCTTGTAGGTAATTGAACACCACAGCAAGCCTGTGAGATATCTGAGAAGCACAGAAGGCATTCATTGAAAATATGTCCCAGTGCCATGTTCAACAAGCAAGAAGTTAAACAAACATGAATGTGAGGATTGTGGTTTTCTGGCCATGTGAGAATTTGGGAAATCTATGCAGCTAGTTTGCTAGAGAATAACCATCAGAAAGCACTGTGGTGAATAGATTAATGGGGCAAAAAATTAGGACTGGGGAAAAAATTGATGAGATTTGGCATACACAGGTGTCAATAAAGATACTTCATCCATGGGAATAATGTGGTAAATTCTCATGTCAACATGAAGCTTGTTATATAGTATTCTTGCTGCATTGTTAAGAATAAAGACAAAAGGCATGAATCATTCATACACTATATCATAAGTCATAAATAATATTGCAAAGACCATTTAACGGTTTTCCCATAAAAAATTAAATTATAATCTAATGTGTTGCATTCATCTGTGGAACTGGGTTAATTGTAAGCATAATGGGGAAAAATCATTAATGAAAAGATTGACAAGCAGTATATCTATTGCTTGAATGTCTCCTTAAATTAATTAAGTTAATAAAATTCAATTAGCATCCAGACATTGGATTTTATCTTCAGATTATGAAACTAGAGACTCTAAATTGTGGTGTATATACACAATTCAGTATAAACACAAATAGGTGAAAATCTTCTGGACTATCTCCTGTGACATTGAAGGACCTGTTTCAGCTCAGTCTTGCAAATACCTACAGTAGCTAACCTCTATTTACAGCAACAGCCTTTGGGAATGATGGGAAAGAACACAGGAATTGCTGCTGCCCTCCTCAGAGGATAGAGTTCATGCATATACACTGAAGGATCCAGCAATGGAATGAAACAGATGAGGTATGTCAACTTGTTTCATTGGGAAGGATTGCAGTAGCTGCATGACTTGCTTCCACTTCTGAAGGGAAATGACCCTTGCTGCAAGAAGGTGTGTCTTCATTCAGTGGCCAATAAGAGTAAATTAGTTTACAACATTTTGCACAAGGCTAGATGGAAACAAATGGAGTGTCAGAGCTTAATTTAAAAATAAAAATAGTGTATTTATATTTAATCTACTTTCTACTTATACATACTTAGGCAACGTGACTAAACCTTCTTATTCTGATATCTACATTGCTATTTGATAATAAATCAATGATGCTCTGTTCTTCTGTACCATACAGATCAGCCTACTTTTGACATGAGCAACTATTGGATTAATTTGTTCCCAAAGAAAGAAATCATTCAAGTTAGACTCTTGGTATTTAAGAAGATAATGTTTTCATTTTTCACACAGATGAAAAAATAGCACAAAAAATAAAAGACAATATTGTATTTTCTAATCACATATGACTGCATGAAATAGTGTATCTGTGTATATGTCATTTATAAAGTTGGCTGCCATTACAGATGGGACTACTCTAAGGTTACCTGGCAACTGCCATGGTGCAGTCTTTTTCACTCACTTCGCCAAATACTAACTGGGGCTGAAATATTCCATCTGGATAGAAGCAGGGGTGATTGCTTTGCATTTATATCAGATTACTTTCACTATTTCTAGACAAGAGAGGGAAGATAATGTTTTGCCGATGTTAATACAATCTGATAACCTTTCTTTGAGAATGTGTACTGTCCTTGTTGGTTGTCATGAAGAATTACAACAAAATGTGAGTGGCTTATCTATCAACGTTATGCATTTTGCTATGCTGTTGATAATTTGTCCAAATCAGCCCACACGTGTTCATTAAGTTCAGTAGCCTTTATCAGCTAATATCTCAGAAGAGTGTTTTTACAGTCATATGCTAGTACTCTACATTGTAAGGGACTGAATGCAAGCTTTCCTGTATTTGTAAACCTCCACACCTGTCATTAGTGTGTGGCACAGGAGCTGAGAGCAAGCAGACTGGCTTATCTTGCACACTAATGGTGTCTGTGCAACTCAGCAGTTCCCAACCCAGACATAAATTGGTTACTCATGTGCTAAACAGAGAGTACTGCAGTAATGAATAGCTCAATACAAGTTACTGTAACTTAATTCTAGTTTCAATTCATACTAGAAGTGTCCCACACCCAGGAATATGTCATCTAACTCTACAGATCTACAAAGGATACATTTCATTCTATGTAAAGAAAAAAAATGTAGACAGAAAGATTGACTGAGGTTAGACATTGGCAAGGGGCAAGGCAGGCTGATGCTTGTGAAGGAGAACTGGCCAGGCAAGAAGTATGGGACAGGAAGGAAGTGAGAGTAGCTGAAAGCACCTGCAGAAAGATATGTTGAAGCACAGAGGAACTAGGTCAGAACCTGGCAGAGTGAACAAGGATGCTGGGATTGTGAGGAGGCATAAGGCTGGGTGAGCATCTCCACTTTATCACAATGCACATATTGCACCTTGATGTTCTTTTAGTTGCTACGCTTTTGTGTGTACGTTCTAACTAAATATCAGTATATATAAGACAGAATAGCAAAGACACATGAAAAAGAAAAGAAGACAGTCATCACCTCTTGTAAACTAGCTGTCAGGAAATCATAGCAATATTAATTCAGAGCATCTTTAATTCAAGCTAAAATCAAATGTTATTTTACATGTCTGAACATTCATTAATGTTTTTCACAGAAGAACCTCCGTGTTAAGATCAAGTGTCTTTCTGTAAAATGTGCCATATGTACAAAATTATTCTGAGAAATTAAGTACCTGAAAAGGTAAAAAGATACTTTATCCTCCAATAAAAGAACAATCTTCTCCAGTCCAGTCATTTGTCTACTTATTATCCCTATCTTCCTATTCCTTGCAGACCCAAACAGAAAGAAAAAATTAAATAAGTGGCCAAATCAGTGCAGCTACTGTGCAGCAACCAAAGCTCTTACAGACCAAAGAAGAGAGAAAGCACATTGCAAAATGAAAGGGCTATGGTAGAAAAAGCCCTATCTTTTCATATCAATAAGACCTGAAATCAGACAATTCTTCTGGTTGCAGTTGTGACAACAAAACATGAGGGAAAAGAGTTGCATAGGTCCCGTCACGTACTGCTAAAATCAGTAAGGCTTACAGTAGTATGGAAAACAAGACTGCTGCTAGGTATGTTTAAGATCAAGCCAATGAAATATATTAACACTGTATCCCTATAAATAGTCATTGTTCTTTAAAGGACTGCAATTTTAATAATCTCCAAGACATTTTCATCTTTCTTTCTTTCTTCTTATCCTATAGTATATTGCAGATAGAAAGGAATGATGTCTGACTACTAGAAACCAGATGAACCTGTAGCCTTGGATATTTGATCACTTTCACCCCAAGGTTTTGCATTTACAGACTGAGTACATTTGATCTGGAAGCTACTGAAATCCACACACAGAACTCTGCAATGCCATTCTTTGAAATCCCTTTTCTAAATATATGTTGGGAAACACTGTGTCTTTCTGCTAAATTTTCCATTTAATGTAAAAGCAATTTCCAAAAATCCTTAAAAGAGATATATATGGATGAGGGTGCTCTCCTGGAAGCTTACAAGTCTGTTTGCTTGTATGACTATTGCTGTATAAGAGCTTTTGCGTGGTTCAATACCCACTTAGCATCCAATTTTCAGATCATGAGTTAGAGGCAGTTACTGTCTGTCTACTCTTAGAAAGTTGGAAAATGAATGCTATATTCCCTCTGATTATATCTTCAGAAAGTGTATGCCAATAACAACCTGAGCATTGATTTCACATTGATTAATACTAGTAGCAAAATATAAAAGGGCATCACTCAGTGTGCAGGTTCATCAGTCACTTTATAGCAAACTGCTCTCTTGAAGAACATTCCAAGAAGGCCTCCAAGCATGTACCACAGTTGTACTTACAGGTTGACTTCACTGTTAATTAGCAGTGTCAAATTCAGAACCTTGGCCTTCTGCCCAGTCAGATAGCAGAGAGAGATGTGTAAGTAATTGATAGTCTTCCAATTCATGTTGGAAGTATAGACCATACTCTACCTTTGAGTAGTGTCTGCAGGGACAAGAGCATATAGAGAATAATAGATCTTTACACCCTTTGGAAGAGTTTTAGGAGTCACGGGCTTACCTTCCTTGAAATAAGTTCCCACTTATTGTGAAGAAAAAGGCATACTAAGTAGGAACCAAACCACTTCCTGTCAATTCAGAACATTTTATATTTTAAGTTTTCTAAGTTGGTCTTGAAAGTTGGCAAAATAAGCACGATTGACTAACAAAGCCAAACTACACAGAGAGTTTGGGGGCATCATGAAGAAGAAACGGGAGAAATTTTCTTATGTTTTGTCTTTCTATGTGACTATTGTATGAATGCAAAGGAAAGCATCTCTGCCTCCAATTTTGCCACTATTCCACTGCAAATCTGACAACATTCCCCTGAAACCAGGGAATTAATTTCAGATTGATCTATCTCTGGCAGTCACAGTCCATTTCCTGTCCAGAAGAGATGTATTTAGTTAGGTCTTGCTGACCTTTCTTCATTGTGCATCATAAGCATCTAACAGCTGTAAATGTCATGATGAGATACATCTTTTTCTTAGTCAATGGCCACAACATTTCAAAGCAGTTTATGAACCCAAATACGTATAATGCATTTGTAACTGTGAGTAACCTGTATTTCATACAGTTACATGTCAAGTTACCAGTTTACTCTCTTTCTAGACATAGCTTCAGAGCATTAGGTTTTGCTCATTATGCATATTCCAAATATATAATATATTGGCCAGATGGTACAAGTCTGACTTTTATATTCAGCCCTTGACTGTACTGTTGTACTTTTAAGCTCTCTTTCCATAGATTAAGACTATGGGGATTTCTTGGATTACGGAGAGAAAAGTGAGACACGAGATGTTCTCTGGACAACTTGGAAGTCTTGTGATATTAGGCTTAACTCCACAGTTACTTGTAATTTTGTTTCTCCTTGAAGCCTTGTCAGTAGAGTCTGAGAAAAGAAAACCAGCTTTTACAGCTCAGATCTTCAAGCTGCCTTTTCCTATGCGTTCACTCTTCTTCCCAAACTCTTGCATTTCAGAGCAGAAACGGAATTGGTACAGACAAGGGCAATCAGTATGACACAAGTTCATATAGGAAGAAAAATTAAGTGGAATAGTGCAGTGTATACTGAAATACAAACAGTTGAGTGAAGACACTCCTGTGCATAAGGAATCATGAATGGTGGAGAGAAAACAGGGAATGCTTATGCAGTGTTTCTCATAGTACAAAAGGTAAGTAGCAAGAAGCAGCTTAAACTGTACAAAAAGTGTTTTATTTTATTTTGTGTGCAACTCAGCTATAGAACTTGCTGCCACAGTATGGTTGTAAAGGGCAAAAGCATTAAAAGGTTCACACACTAAACCATGCCACCGAAGGCTCTCTCCAACCTGGCATTTTCCACAGCCCTGTCCTCAAACCTGCTCCATTTAGGAATTAGATACATTCACAGAAAAAAAATCTGTCAGATATTACTGGATGCATCAAGACAAAGTCACTGACTCAGGAAATACCTAGTCTGCAAACTAATAGAAGCTGGGAGAGTTTATTAGAGGAAGGGACACTGCACTCTTTCTACCCCTTGTTTAAGAAGCCCCAGATAACATTTGTCAGAAATAAGCTACTGACAGAAATAAGCTGTTTTCGCAGAAAGTATGGCTAAACAAGGCCAGAGTCTTATCTCTTATTTCTATCCTGGTATGACTCTCAGGACTTTATTTTTGCTTCAACTGTTCTTTATAGAACAAATGACGTAAGGTTATGTTGAACAGAAAGTGCTGAATATATCCTAACTTTATTCATAGTTCCCAATCCAGAGGATTTTTCCCCTTAACTCTGTAAATCCTGCATGCAGCAACACCTGTTGTCATTGTGCTTTGTAGTGCTTTGCCTTTGTTCAGCAAAGTCATGCCATGGAGGGTGCAGAAAGCAGCAAATGCTCAGGAATGACTTCACTGAGCACTCAGCCTCTGGTAACTCCCTGTGCAATCAGGCAGATGCCACCCTATCATCAATGATGTAGTTACAGTCTAGACAACCAAACCTGAAAACAAACCCCAACAAGGCTCTTCCTTGTCTGAGTCTTGCTGTCCTCTGTAAAAGGGAAGGAAGGGTACTTTCTGCTGGTATCAGGTGTCACAAAGGTGCTGGTGAACTTATGTTTCAGCTACAGTCCCTCCATTTCTTTTGAGCAATTTGTCCTACACAAGAGGAGTTGCAAGTACAGAGCTTTCTGAGGAAAACTGAGCCTACCTGTCTTTTGCAGGTCTGGTTAGTCCAGTCATGTGGGTGTTTCTGGGAAAAATAGTGATTCTGAAAAATCTGGCTAGGCACCATTTTTGAACCATGGAACCAGGTGGGTTTCCTGCCATTAGAGGGCATTTTTTAGTATTTCATAATTAAACTTGGAATTCTCAGGGACACAGCCAGCATCTCTTCAGTTCACACTGTCCAGTGTCTTCAGTGTACAAGCATATTGTTAAAATGGCCAAAGCACAGGTAATACAG
>NDXB01001721.1:4565-24869 GCA_002631895.1 Agapornis roseicollis | reverse complement strand
CAAAAAAAAAAATTACAGGAAAAAAAAAAAAAAAAAACCAACCTGGAAAGTGTTACGTTCCCACCCGCAGAGATGCAGATTCCCAGACTAATGCTGTTGTGACAATTTCCACATACTCTTCTCTCTTGTCTTTCCCACAGCAGTGCAAACACCAGTGCTTGCCTTCTCTCTGACAGCTGGTCTAAGGCAGTGGAGGATGGCCAGTACTGTTCTGTTTTAGTTCCTGGAGGCTCCCTGCTCTGGCAACTTGCCACACTTCCTGAGCAACTCATACCTTGCCCCAGAAGCTGAAGAAATATTCCCTATTTGAACTGTTAAACTTTCATTTCCTATCTGATGTCTCCGCATAAGCAGCATTTTAAAGTCTATTTTGATGTTTTCTCTTTTTTCTTCAACTCTCTGAGAGATGTTATTTTGGACTGAAAGGTACAAATGAGCACAAATATTGAGAGTTCTTTGCTATGGCAAATATAAGCTTTTAAAACAAGATAATTAAGGTTTTCTTTCCATTAAACTATAAAAAGTAATTAACCAGGAACTGTAAACAGCAAATGTGAACACAACAGAATAGGCTGTTTTCATTCCAGATCAAAATGAAAAGAGTAGGAATAATAACTTTCTCAAAGGAATTTGTCATGTTATTTGCATGTACCTTTCACATCTTGTTCTTTCACAGCTTATTAGACCCTGCACTTGAAGCCACTTTCTTCAACTTCCTTTTGTAATCCAGACCAAACTGTGTCACCCACAGCTGTGTCTCTATCTCATTGAATCACAGAACAATAGGATGGTTTGGGTTGGAAAGGACCTTAAGATCATCCATTTCCAACCCCTTACCTTGGGCAGGGACACCTTGCACTAAACCATGTCACCCAAGACTCCATCCAACCTGGCTTTGAACACTGCCATGAATGGAGCATTTACCACTTCTCTGGGCAACCTGTGCCAGTGCCTCACCACCCTCAGAGTAAAGAACCTCTTCCTTATATCTAACCTGAACTTCCCCTGTTTCAGTTTGGACCCATCACCCCTTGTCCTTTCACTACAGTCCCTCATGAAGAATCCCTCTCCAATATGCTTGTAGGCCCCTTCAGGTGCTGGAAGCTGCTCTGAGGTTACCATGCAGCTTCTCTTCTCCAGGCTAAGCAGCCTCAGGGTTCTCATACTGTCTCCATATGGGAATACTAAGGTTTTCACTGGGGACTTTTTTTGATAGGGTTTGTTGGGTTTTTTTTTTAATTACCAATACGGTGTCTAGAATAATTTCTACATCTGCTCCCCACAGTACCAAAAATGTGCACTGGTGCTGGTTTCACCTCTCTTGATGTGGCTGCTACTGACACCTTTCAACACCTGTAATAATGCTAAATTTTTATCTCATTAAGAAGCGCAGGCAAAAAGCAAGTGACTGTCACCTCCTCACTATCACCATTGCTAAAGAAAGCAGCTTGGTAATCAGTGTCCATTCACAGAGAAGGACAAACTTGTCCTAATATGTTCATGTCACCTGTAGTATTTTCCTACAGTTTCTGCTTTTTTCATTTATTTCTCTCAAATTAATTTTCTTTAATCAGCTTTGTGCTGGGAATGTGACTTGGAGCTCCTCCTGTCACCTGCTCCCTTCACCTATAGAGAGCATGCATCTGAAGACCCCATGTGACACCTTGTCAGAGTTAAACAGAGACCCCTGTTAACTGCAGCCTTCAGCAAACCATTTACAGCTAACACACACCATCCTGTGTCACAGAGGCATAGGTAGTGTGAGACCATTTCCTTCCCCTTCCTCACCCTGTAGTTGAACGGGTGGGGATGCAAACAGCAAGCGGGAGGAAGCTACAGTTTCCTAAGAAATAACTGGTTGATCTGCCTTGAAGCAGCTACCATGAAAGGCACTGGGCAGATACACAGTCATTGATAGTTTCACCACAATGTAAAAGTTTGGAGTGATAAATGCAGAGGTGCTAAGCTAAAGTCTCTACACTACTTGTTTATTTTTATCAGTAAGTTTCCTAAGTCTTTGAAAGGGCTTAACTGGCAATGCTTATGCTCCGGCTTGTGTCATAGAAGCTGGAGGCATTCAGAAAAGTTACTTTCCTCTACTGCTTCGTCTCTAAATGTGCTAGGTGCTGAATCACAATGTCTCTCTGTGAATGCAGTTCCCCTTTTTTGAAAAAGCTGGATCAGCAGAAATAAAGATGCCTATTTAAAACCAAATTTGTCAAGTTTTCAGGATCCATTGAGGACAGTAGGACCTTTCAGTACCAGTGAGTACCACCCACTCAGCTTGGGTGCTGAGTGCTGGATCACAACCTCCTTTTCACAGTGCTTTTCTTTCTCTCACATTGCACAGTACAAGACACAAGAGGTCAGTTGCACAGGCATCTCCAGGTACATGCCTGATCACTAATGATTTGAGCTGTGGGCATCACAGCCTGAATAGCAGTACAGTTCACCAAGCTGTGCATCAGTAGTCTGTCTTTCAAGGAATAGTGAAGAGGAAAGTTAACAGTTGTCAGTCTTCTCTGTTAAAGGCTGATCTACTTGCAGCCCACTGTGCTACTGTTTTTCATAAGCTTTATTCTCAAATGCTCTATTTTGTTTGCCTAATAAAAATATGGTTAAGAGCATTATCTTTTAGGACCTGGCATATTCAGTGGACAGATTCCAAATATACTAGAATGGTTTCATTTGTTGTACTTTTGGGATAGTGAGAATTGTATTAATCAGCTTTTACAGCAACAGAATTTCCCACATCTTCTGGAACCCCTCAGTAAGTGTGGGTACATGGGTTGATATCCACACTGCTGCTATTGTTGTTCAGGTTTTGTGTGATTCTGTACTCATAAGTGAATGGCACATTCCTAGAGAAGGACCAGAAGATATTGAACCAAGATATTGAACATGCCATGGCTCACAAGTTTTCATTTTATTTTTCTGATTACTTTTTCCTTGCCATGCTGCATTCTGAATTGTGCCATTGGCTTTTCTTGTTCATAGGGTATTCTCTCATATTAGTTAATCAGGTCCTTAGGGACTCAGATTTACTCAAAATGCAAAGCAGACACTATACCGACAGCCAAATACACTGTCTCAGTAAAGTAGCAAATAAACAGATCCCATTTGTCTTCAGGTTAATTTGGAAGATGAGGATGTATAGCAAAAAGCAAGTACTATTACACGCTCTTGGGAAAATTATGTTACATTAAACCAATTCCATCTGCAGCTCTGGAACTTGAGAGCAGTCACAGAAATGGCCGAGTAGTTTCCAACTGAGTAAGGACACATTTTACAAAGCAGCTTGCTTTAATAAAGTGTTGTTCTCTGTTATTATTGAGACAAATATATTTTTAAGCAGCACAAAATCATAAAAAAGCCTATGAAAATTTTAAACTTCAGGCAGAATAACCTTTTTTTATGCTTTCAGAATTTACCAACAGTGCCCACAGCAGCCCTTAAACCGAGTATCCGTATGGCTCATGCTGAAGCGTCACAAATGAAGGAAAATACCAAGAAGTCTTTCAGGCTGACTAGGACACCTGCTCTTTCTACCTCTTTGCACATCTCTGAATATAGTCTAAATAGTGTATGAATGGACTGCTGCTGAGACATAAATTTAAGGGCAAATGAAAAAGATGTGATTGAAGGAGTGCTCTGTAATTTTCAGAGTGGCAAAGGACATGTAGCTTTTTCTTAAAAGAGATTAAAATCCATATTTGCAAATGATTAAACAATGGTAAATGGAGATGAATAAAAAACACTGGTATTAACATGAGCATGGGAAACTGTTGATGAAGAGAAAAGCTCATCTACAGGGAAATTAACCATTTCTGCTCAATCTCCATAAGAAACATAAATGAAAATGTGTTTTGAAAAAACTTCAAAAAAGTCCTTTGCAAACAAGATTGCAAGCATATGAGTTATGGACATTGACCTAATCCAAAGACACTTCTAAACACCTGTAATGGCTATTCTCATTAGCTGGATGAGATGAAGTGTATCAAGAAGTTCACATTAGCAGTCCTATCACAGTGACGTGTGTTGCACAGATAAGAGCTGTCATAAATACATCAGTTTTGTGAAAGGCATATTTTGTAAACCTTCTTAATGTTGCATGAAATAATAACTGGTTCCAGCCCAGGTGGCACTGGTGGCATGGATGCATTTAAAACACTGGTTTAATCTGTACATCATAGAATCATAGAATAGTTAGGGTTGGAAAGGACCTTAAGATCATCTAGTTACAACCCCCCTGCCATAAGCAGGCATACCTCACACTAAACCATGCCACACAAGGCTTCGTCCAACTTGGCCTTAAACACTGCCAGGGATGGAGCACTCACAACCTCTCTGGCCAACCCATTCCAGCATCTCACCAGCTTAACAGGAAAGAATTTCTTCCTTAGATCCAATCTAAACTTCCCCTGTTTAAGTTTGAACCTGTTACCCCTTGTCCTGTCACTACATAATGAAGAGNCTCTCTGGCCAACCCATTCCAGCATCTCACCAGCTTAACAGGAAAGAATTTCTTCCTTAGATCCAATCTAAACTTCCCCTGTTTAAGTTTGAACCTGTTACCCCTTGTCCTGTCACTACAGTCCCTAATGAAGAGCCCCTCCCCAGCATCCCTATAGGCCCCCTTCAGATACTGGAAGGCTGCTATGAGGTCTCCACTCAGCCTTCTCTTCTCCAGGCTAAACAGCCCCAACTCTCTCAGCCTGTCTTCATATGGCAGGTGCTCCAGTCCCCTGATCATGCTCGTGGCCTCCTCTGGACTTGTTCCAACAGTTCCATGCTCTTTTTATGTGAGGACACCAGAACTCCACACAGTACTCCAAGTGAGGTCTCACAAGAGCAGAGCAGAGGGGCAGGATTAGCTCCTTTGACCTATTGGTCACACTCCTTTTGATGCAGCCCAGGATAAAGTTGGCTTTCTGTGCTGCAAGCGCACACTGCGGTCGGCTCATGTTCATGTTCTCATCAACCACCACCCCCAAGTTGTTCTCCACAGGGCTGCTCTCAATCTCCTCTTTGCCCAACCTGTAACTGTGCCTGGGATTGCTCAGACCCAGGTGGGGGACCTTGCACTTGGCATGGTTAAACTTCATGAGGTTGGCATCAGCCCACCTCACAAGTGTGTCAAGGTCCCTCTGGATGGCATTCCTTCCCTCCAGCGTATTCACCAAACCACACAGCTTGGTGTCATCGGCAAACTTGATGAGGGTGCACTCAATCCCACTGTCCATGTCAGCGACAAAGATGTTGAACAAGACCGGTCCCAATGCTGATCCCTGAGGGACACCACTTGTCACTGGCCTCCAGCCAGACACTGAGCCATTGTCCACAACTCTTTGTATGCGGCCATCCAGCCAGTTCTTTATCCACCGAGTGCTCCACCTATCAAATTGATGTCTCTCCAATTTAGAGACAAGGATGTTGTGTGGGACAGTGTAGAACGCTTTGCACAAGTCCAGGTAGATGACGTCAACTGCTCTACCCCTGTCCATCAGTTCCGTAGCGCCATCATAGAAGGCCACCAAATTGGTGAGGCAGGATTTCCCCCTAGTGAAGCCATGCTGGCTGCCACCAAGCACCTCCTTGTTTTTCATTGCCTTAGCATGCCTTCCAGGAGAATCTGCTCCAAGATTTTGCCAGGCACAGAGGTGAGACTGACTGGTCTGTAGTTCCCTGGGTCATCCATTTTCCCTTTCTTGAAAATGGGGGTTATATTTCCCCTTTTCCAGTCTTCGGGAACTTCACCTGATTGCCATGATCTCTCAAATCACATGTTCATTTTTCCATTTTCTGTGTCCTTGTTCTACAGGACATATGAGGTTGAGACCTCAGTTCTTTCTAGTCCCATTCAGTCTGAATTTACAGCTGCAATAGAGCAGTATCTTGATGTCTTGTTTCCATGTCTTGCTGTCTCTGTCTGTCCATATTTTTCTATAAATAGCAAAGGGTCTTCCCTGTGTTTTGCATGGATCTTGGCACACTGGTAATTCTTAACATTTTTAAGCCTACCTGCCTTCCCCCCCCGCCCCCCCAAGTCAATTACAGAAATGACAGCATGACTCTTCTGCAGAGAAGCTGCATAGAGCTGCAAGACACACTGATGACAGGAGGTACTTCAACCAAAGCACAGCCTTTGACTAAATGCTGCTGCCAGCATTTTATCAGAATGATAAGGTGCTGCTCCTCTCATTGATGCTTCAAAGCATTTGGGTTCCTGTGTCAGATAAGAAAATTAATAACCATTATTTCTTCTTCAGGGTAGGTGCAATGTTACAATTGCATAAACAGTATATTGTAGCTGTACTAGCCCAATCTAGGGCCTCCTCTCAGATTACATGAACAGAAGAGGGTTGGGTCTGGCTGCTAATTTGGGAAATGGATGAGAGGGGAACCCCCAGCATGGCAGGAACTGGTGTTAATGAAATGATAGCTGGAAATCAGAGTCATTGTTGAAGCAAAGTCCAAACAGAGGACACATGCTACTGCAGAAAGAGCCAGCTTTTGGATACATGCAGACCTAAAAAATGTTTAACTTTGAAAAATTTAAGAATCCCTCTACACAGTTTTCAAGGATGAGATAGACATCCCAGGTAGTTTTAAACGTGGTAACTACATTTTGTCAGACTCCAGTAATTTTAACTGGACTTTAGCATATTCTTTGCTTTTCTGCGTTCTGCAGTGGTGAAGTACTCTGCACTGGTGAAATACTCTGTACCTTAAGCAGTATTAACTAATAATTCTCTGTATTCACTAACCGTACAGCTAATGAGTGCTTTAAAAGTAATTTCTGACTTAAAATTTATGATCATGCAGAAAGTTTGGAAAGTCTGCTAAAGGAAAGGAAACAGAGTCCAATGGCTCTCGGATTTGTTGAAATGCCATAGTGGAACTCTGTCTGGAATAGGTGAATGGTCTGAATATGTGCATAGTATGATCCCACATCAGGAGGAACTGAGCTCACCTGTCTTCCTAAAACTAATCTCTTTGTTGTTGGTTGGTATTTTTTTTTTTTTGCTCTTGCTTTTACTAGCTGAATGAAATCATACTTGGAGAGAGCTTGTCCTTTAGGTCCAACCTTCAGTCACAAGACTGCCTCTCTTTCTTGCCATAGAGGGTTTTGCGTTTCAGGAGTTGATGAAATAATCCCTGTAATAAGGTAACCAGGACTCGGTTCAGCTGAATATAATAACTTTACCCAAGATTTCAAGTAAACACTGAGAACTTCAAGTAAAAACCTCAGGTTCAGGGGAAGATATTCACTGCAGATTTTAAAGAATGAAAACAACAGCTGAGTCAAACTATTCCAAAGCCAGAACATTTTATGTATGCTCATCTTAATAAATGGAAAAATGTGTAAATCTGCTCCTTCTAGAACATTATAAAATGGCATTACGTAGGAGATTGATTTCAGAGCTCCCAGGGGTACACTCTCTTTTTCTGATGCAGATGTCTAAGCACCATTAATGCTACTACCAGCGGGACAATATACATGTCAGTATAAAGTACATTATCAGAGCCTCCTGAATTACAACTCCCTAATTAGTGTCCCTGTGTCAATTATCCCATTCAGGATGTCAAATATTTCACAAGAATTAAATTTCAAAATACACAGACTCTGTTTGATATATAATCCCAAAAGCTTACTCCACATATATGAATGTTATTATATCACATACTGCAGGTAAAAGATCAAACACTTTCACATACCTCTACAATTTTAAAGCTACCGTGCTTTTGATAGCATTGAATTTGGTGCTGCAGTTGCATCCATATAGTTTCACTTGTGGGGACACTTACTGTGCACAACAGAAGAAAAAAGGTTTCACATTTTCAGCCAGCATTTTAATTTCTAAAACAGTGACAACATTGTAATTCAGTACAAAACCAGAACCTCTCTGACCCCTGAATCCAAAACTGAAGGGTAGGGAAGAGAAGGAGAGGAAGAAAAAAGGGTTCCACAATGCTGACATCAGAGAAATCTTTTCTTTATTGTGTATTCTTTACTGCCAGGGAGTAAAGAATGTGTGTGTGCAGACAGGATGCAAGCGTATCCAGTTGGAAGTGTTTTGGCTTTCAACTTAAATCGAGCTTTCCCACAGAAATCTATCCTTCTTGATATACATTAATATCCAAGTTAGAAAAAAAAAACTTGGCTTTCATCTCTTGGACAAGTAGATCTCCAGGTGAGCAAAATAACTGTGAGCTTATTCCACAAGGCAGAGGCATACACCTAAACTAAAATCCTGGTGTAGTCCCCAGAGTGAAGTGTTTCCAGAACACTTTGTCATTGGACCACACAATAGACCACTCTTGAGCAAGCAACAACCCCCAAATTAGTCCCAGAAATAATTAAGGAAGTCATTTAATATATCAAAGGGAAGAGGATCATGTTTGGCTATAAAGAGACAAAATATAGCAAATAAGTTGTCTATTGCAAAAATATCCAGAGTCCCATTCGTGAGGTTGTTGTGCTTCATTTGTGCTGAAATAGGGAAATGGAGTGGGCTGGAAGCAAAAGATTAGGAAGAGCCAAGTTTTATTAAAATACAAAGGTCTAAACTAGTGTTTTTTAAGATCTCAGCCACCCTTGAGAAGGGAGCAGGGGGAGGTGGTGGGAGAAATAGAAAATCTGAATGAAACTACACTGCCTGGAGCCACTTTGCATATCCATAAACTTCATTTTACCAAGTCATTTCAAGGATATTTTCAAAGTCTTGCAGTTAAGCTCCTGCCCTTGATGTTCTCCATAAGTGGGAACTCCTTTTAACCCACCCCTGTGGGAGCTGTGGACCACTAAAGACAGGAAATCTTTTATTAGACACATGCAGAGTGAAAAAGTGCAGTGGGGCTCCTCACTGTGCTCTTCTGAAAGCAAACCCTTAACACAACTCCAATACAAATACAACCAACAACCATTGACAGCAAAATCTTTTTCCATAAAAATGGATCCCTTTTTCAAGTTACCCTTTTCTTACATTTATTGTTTCACACCAACTCTTAATAAAAGCCAGATACCATTTTCACCCATACCATCCTTCTTAGTGGCGCCTAGATTCATTGAGTCTTTAATAAACCAAGGTCAATCTAATTTCCTCCTCCCAGTGCTCTCTCCTCCACAACTTCTTTTCACATGTTTCAGCTTTACTTTGAAGTTGCTTCCTTGCCTAGCATGCTTAAATTCATCAACAGAGTGCCTGTCATTACAACTGTAGTTCATGCCCTGACTAGTCACAGCAGAAGGAGAATTAGACTATAATCTCCTCAACAATGTTGAATCCGTAAATCAAAACCAACCAGCTCTTTCTGGGTACAGAACTGGGTGAAGGAGTATGAAAATCCAAGCAACTTTTCTAAGGTAAAGTCAACCTCAGCATATGGATTTGTTCAGCTTGAATTTTTTTTTTTCTCTCCTCTGCCCTTCACTGCCCAAAAGAAAGTCTTCAAAAACCAGTTTTTATTGCATCCTGAATAACAGCAACTTCTGCTGGACCAGAGGACAAAATAGGCAAATGCAGACATAAGCTTACAGTACAGCAGTACAGAGATGAAAACCAACCTACATTCAATACAACTCCACCTAGCCTTCTTGATGGTAAAGATATTTGCATTTCTTTGCTCTGAATTTAAAAACAAACAACAGTGGCTGCTCTAATCAAAGGAGTTTTAGCATGCTGCCAAGAAAGATTTATAATGCATCAAAACATTAATACAGCTATTTCACTGAAGAAACACAAACTGCCCATAGCTACAGAGGGAAAATATTCAGAGAGAATCAGAGGAATGGAACTATGCCTGATGGAGTAACATAATGTTTCTGGGCATGGAGCAGTAATTTCCATAACACAGTGCTTGACAGGTTTCTACTTGCAGAAATGAAGCTCTGTCATGCTGACTGAGAGGTCATCATACACACAGTGTATCTGGGATAGCCCAAGTCCCACTGGAAGTCACTGATGCTTTATATTGTAAGTTACTTGAAACCTCCCAGATGTATGGGGTGGTTCTTCCAGCAATGCCAGTGGGCCTAAAATGTCCGTAAGACCAAATTTTTCCTTCTCTGTCCTAACAAAAAATGACAAATTGAGAGTTTTAAAGCAGAAGTTTTTCTCTCTACTGCTCTTTGGTGCCTGGCAGGTTCATAATGTTTTCTGGGGTTTGTTTCTGAACGGCTTCATATATCTGGGAAAGGGGGAAGGTGGCAGAGACTAATCCACTGACCACATGAACCCAATACAATGCTTCCTGAGACTTCCTCTTGGTGACATTTGTGAAGTGGAAAGTTTACAACTATCATAAACAAAAAATGTGTAATCCTAACTCCTCCTTCCAACTCAACTTTTCATGCCAGTGTGGACCAGTGTGGAAAAAGACGGCCTCCAGAGTATCAGCTTTAGTAGATGGGAACACGCAGAATAGTGTGAAACAGTTGGAAGGCCAGGTTTAAACATGTAACCTGAAACACTAGAAATAAGAACTCACAGTGGAGCTTAGCAACAAAATCAACAATATAGACAGCGCATGACATGTGATCACTAAAGCAGAAACAAGGTTGCTTAAATATAGTCTCTGTAGGTACTAGAATATTTCTGAGAAGTACACATCAAGCACGAGACAGATGCTACTAATAAGTAGAGCTTTAGACATTTATTTTTGCATTTAAATATCCAGCTATATTTATCTGAAAGACTTAACTATACCATTCTTGACAGAAAGTTATGCCAGTTACTTACTGCTGTCTAGACAAAAATATTTAAAACTGGCAAAGATAAGACCTTTGTAAGGGAACACAGAAAAGGGCTTTAAGAGTCCATGAGAAGGGCAGTATCTCTGCATTTGAGTCCCCAGAGCTCTGGCTTTAGGAGCTGAATTTGTTGGGGAATGTAGTGTATTAATTACTTTGCAGTTTCCTAATGCTTGGTTTTGAACCTAAACTGTTTGGGTTTGAAGGAAGAGGTAAGTTGTGAAAACTCTAGAAAGCTGGAAAAATCCATCAGTTTGACAGGTGGGAGTGATGTCTGACAATCATCTGACACCTCTGGCATTGTGACCACAGTGTGGTGAACCACTTCAAGCTAGGACATAAAGATACAAATCATCTACAGTGAGTAAGCTGTCCCACTTCCAAATCTTCTGAAAAAAAAACCAGACCAAACCAACCCTAATATTAAACCCAGACCATCTGGGCACTCATCCGAAGTCTTTGGATAGCTTTAAATTATCCTGTGATCTCAGTGAAGAAACTGTTCTTCAAATGAGTTACATATTTTTCCTCTATTTTTAGAGACCTGCTGCACAGAGAATTCCCAGTCTCTGATACAGTAATTTGGTTGCATGTGGTACATAAAGCTGGAAGAAAACAGCATACAAAAGAGTTACCACAGACTTCATGGAGCAGAAAGGTATGAAGAGTTTCACAAGTTTCCCTGGTTATTTAGATATATATATATATTTTGGATAGGGCAAATAGTTCTGCCCCACTACACCCAATAAGCATTTCATTGCCAGCCTAAACAAACGACAGACAGAACACAGTGCTGAAGTAATGCTTCAGGACATCAAGTTCCTATCAAAAAAGAGAGTTTTGGATCAGCACAAGAATGAAACTGATAACCCCATTTGCATCACAAAAAAAGATGCCCTGGAGGGATGATGGAAGACAAAGTCCAGGTGATAAACAGTTAATGGACTGGCTTTATACAACTCATTTCTCCCATGACACAATGGACAGTACCAAAGTACACATTACTCTGCATGGGTCTCTTACAGCCCTAAGTTCTTATAGCCACAGCTGCAGCCCTTAAAAACAGGAGTATACATAAAGGTGGTGTGAGTCTGTCACCTTTCTTTTCCCAAAACTTTCCATGGGCCACTGTGTAACAATGAATTTTACTGAAAACTCACCCTTACGTAGATCAAATCACTTTGGAAGTTACAATTGATTTTATTATACTAATCTGAACTACTGATCTCAAACTACTTTCAGGTATAAGTCAGTATAAGTCAATATAAGTTTAAGAAAACAATTCATACATCAAGAATGCTAAGTGATAAACAAATGCAGTTTTTGAACATGTGTAAGTATTGCTCTTGTTGACTAAGGGTTTTTCCTATGACTTAATAAATCTTCTCATAGAACTAGGTGCTAGTTGAGATAATAAGCAGAGCTGCAAAACCTATTCCTGTCTTGATATAAAATTATAGGAAGTAGGGCTGCAAAGGACTCTAAAAGGTCATCTGGTTTGTCCTCAATGCACAATTAATATTCATGTCACTTGTGAAGATGTATATTCCTAATGATGGTGACTTCACCACCTCCCCAAGCTTCACTACACTTGTGTTTAGAAGGATTTTCCTAGTAACTCTTCTGACTCCCCCCTGCTTTAATTTAGCTTGTCCTTTCTTATTACATCTGCTATGAACAAAAAGGACATATTACTTCCCTTCTTCTTCACAACAGTGTGGATTTTTTGCATCTTAATTATTGGCCTGACCCTTACATCTTCTTTTTGAGTGCTTGATAACTTCAATTTTTCAAGTTCTCCTTGGCTACACTGCTCCAAGATGAGTCCTTACCAGTATAAAACACTAGAAGAATATTTCTGTAGGCTGCTTTGTTTTTCATATACATACTAGCTGGTCACTTAGCTTTTTAACAATTCATCAAGTCATATTTAAATTTATTCACTTTCATTCCCAGATATTTTCCAGAGAACTGCTGTCTGTTGTGTTACCCCATGCTGTATTTGTGCAAGTAATTATTTCTGCTTAACACTTTGCATTTGTCCCTACTGAACTTAATCCTATATTTTTCAGATGATCTCTCCAATTTGTCAAGATAATTTGGGATTCTAATTCAGCTTTCCACATGTTCAGAATCCCTTCCCCCTACTCTTCTGTCATAGGCAAATTTACTGCATGGAATATTATTCCCTCATTCAGATCATTCATGAGAAGATTTAACAATATTTAATCAAGAACAACTCCCTGTAGAAACTTTTCAGTATATTTCAATCAAGCAATAAAATTAGATGAAAAGTTTCATGTTTTCATTAAATGAAAAGTTTTCGTTAAATGAAAAGTTTCATTTTTCATTTAGCTTTGCTTTAATTTACATCTTACTCTCAAGACTACATTTTCTTATCTTTCCAATAAGAATATCATTCCAGAGTGCCAAAACGTAAGTAACATAGGAGCAGAAAACTTTACCCCTTTATCTGTAGACCTTCTAGCCTTATCATAGCATGAAATTAGTTTGCTCTTGACAAATTATTAGCTACTCTCTCTCTATCTTACGTTCATTTGGTCATGAATGTTTAGGTCCTAAACTGAACTTTTTTTCTGAGCTATTCTGGTGATTTTATTATTGAGCATGAAACTGACAATCAACTACCTGCATGCAATAACATGAAAATCAACTTAATGCAAAAATTAAAAAGATTTTTGAATTCTTTTTCATCAAAACATCTTCAAATACTCAATATTAAAGGGGGCAGCATAGAATCATAGAATAGTTAGGGTTGGAGAGGACATTAAAATAATCTAGTTCCGACACCTCTGCCATAAGCAGGGACACCTCACACTAAACCATGCCACCCAAGACTCTGTCCAACCTGGCCTTCAACATTGCCAGGGATGGAGCATTCACAATTTCCTTGGCCAGCCCATTCCAGTGCCTCACCACCTTAACAGGAAAGAATTTCTTCTTTATATCCAATCTAAACCTCCCCTGTTTAAGTTTTAATCCATTACCCCTTGTCCTATCGCTACAGTCCCTAATGAAGACTCCCTCCCCAACACCCTTATATGCCCCCATTAGATACTGGAAGACTGCTATGAGGTCTCCAAGCAGCCTTCTCTTCCCCAGGCTGAACAGCCCCAACTTTCTCAGCCTGTCTTCATATGGGAGGTGCTCCAGTCCCCTGCTCATCTTCATGGCCCTCTAGACTTGTTCCAACAGGTACATGTCCTGTTTTGTGTTGAGAACACCAGAACTGTACACAATACTCCAAGTGATGTCTCACAAGAGCATCTGCGAGAGGTCTTGAGTAAGCACAGAACTGTGCATCTCACCTATGATGTATTGCATTGATTGACACCAGAAGAAACATCTCTCTATGCTGACTTATGTCTCAATGCAGCATTCATTAGAATAAAGGCCCCCAGAAAGTATATGGATATCATATTGTAGTGAATCAATTATGCTCATTCAGATCACACTGAAAGCATTTATGAGATATTGTTGACTGTTCAATCACCTGCTTTTGTCAAGGCCTGGCACACAGTCTTTGATGCATTCTTGATTCACTCCAGTCATGCCCAGATCTACCATAATTTTCATATTGACATTTGTTGAATAGCCAGCACTATCTGTACATGCGCATAAATGAGATGGAAAAGGTGCAGAAGATACATGGCCTCTTTGAAGGAATACATGTTCTGTGCAGCAGTCAGGTGATAAGAGGCTATATAAATACACATCTGTCAAATTGAAATGGAGTTAAAAATGAAGTGGCACAACACCCCTGACCAGACTTACTACTAAAATATATAATCTACTTTTTATATGAAGTTCTGTGGAAGACCAGAAGGCATTCAAAAGTAAGAATCCAACAGAATTACCTTTGAAAATAATGCTGTTATTAGTCTATGTGAAACAAAATGCACATTATATCAGAACAAACAACTCTTGCTTCTACACTGAACATAACAAGTAAAACATATCTCCCACTAATCCTACGAACAGTCACTATAGTCACTCTGTGTCTAGATGTGAGGTTTGTCTGCATAAACAGGGAGGGGAAAACATAAAAATGAACTCTTTGTAAGTCACATGAGAATAAAATCAATATGTAGATCAGTTCTTCTAAGAATCAGTTCTATTTAATCAGGAACATTACTGAATTCTCCTGTTCACAGAAGACTTTGTACAAAACTTACTTCTGGAGGAGCACCTTCAATTTTGAGAATATGCTAAAAAAAGTTGTAAAGTAGAATTTCTCTACTTGTTTGGGGAGAAATTTTTTCAAATTAATCTAATCCCAAATTGAGTTACTCCAGATTTATATCAAATAGTTCAAGCAAAAAAAAAAAAAATCTTGGCATTCATAAGTAGCACATGATGCCTTTGCTGGCTTTTCACTTCTGATGTTACTTTACAATGTCACTGCAAGGAATTGGGTACTTATGGAGTTCTCTACTTGCACATTCCTCCAGAGTTTCAATTGCTTGATTTCTTTTGCCCAATAATCTCATTAATTAAGGATTAAAAATACTTTATGTACAAATATAACCTTTTCCTCCTGAAGGTGCAGGAGTAGGAGAAGATTAAAGGAAACAAGAAACAAGAGTAAGAGAAAATATGCTTCAGGCTGAAGTCAGAGACCAAACACATCCATGTGCAGGACTGTTCTGTTGTACACATATGAATTTCTAAATTCAATAAACATCAAACTGAAGACATAAATCCCTTAAACCACAAACGAAAACTACTAAGCTCATTCAAGTTACACATAGCCTTTAGGACTGGCAGCTCTTCCGTTCTGGAGCAGAAGTTGTTATTCTGTCAGGAACAGTAATGGCACAAAAGGAAAATAATCTCAGGACCTGAAAAGGTCCTGGTAAAAAGGGAAAATAATTTACCAGTCCTGGGGATAAGAGGCAAATATCTTTCCATGTAGCTGCGTTTAATCAATATTAACAAGGGACATATTCCAGTCTTTCTCTAATGAAAATTAGCAACCACCAAAACTAGAAAACTGTAACCAGGTGATTTATTACCATTTTTTCAGTCTTTTTTACCCTATTGCTGATGAAATGCAGTGGTCTGCATGAAATTCCGGAAGATAGCATCCTCCTGAACAATAAATGAAAAAGAACTGTCAGATAAAAAAATTGCATACCTGCTTCTTACTCAGTAACTCTCTACAGCTATTGTGAAACAGGGCAATTGCTTTCTTCCCTTGCCCCTCCCTCCCCCATCAAACTAACCCATGAAGGCAATTTCCTGAAATGGCACCTTTAGCTAATGGAAAAGAATATCATAGGACAGAGAGAGAAACTATAAATGGTAAGAGGGCTAAACTCCCCAGCTCTGGACTCCTATAGGCTGTTGTTAATTTAGTCACTCTGAGGAAATGGTGGTATGATTATAATTATTTCTCAGTTCCTCCAAAGGAAGGGCTAGATGGTATACTTTAAATAGAAGGTAAGAATATTACCTTTATAGTATTTTCATCATGTATTGTTAAGCACAGTGTTAAATCACTGCATTCCAGTGCTATATCCTACCATGAGGAAGCCAAGTGTACTGTACCTGATGAATTTTAAGCTGGCAGAGATTTATAGTGCATGCAATTGATTAAATTTATCCCAATTTAGGTACCACTGGTTCCTGTTATATCCCAATAGTTGTAACAAGGAAAAAAGCAGCAATCAGAAAAGCATAAGAACTTTCTAAAAGACTGATGAAATGGGGCTCTTTCCAGTGATTTCAGCAGGAAACAGGGAAGGATTTAGGTGACATAATGGAACAACGAAATTTCACATACCCATGTGAAACAAAATCATTAACAGGAGAAAATTTCAAACAGTTCACCAGGAGCAAAAAGGAAGAACCACATAAAACAGAGCTACAATAAATTTTAGGTCATGATATATATTTGACCCATCCTGCATCAAAAGACAGTGAAATTCGTTACTTGCAGCCCCACCTCATGTTCTTCCTTCTCTCAGCAGGATATGAACCAAATAATATACATTTTAAGTGTACCTCTATTGAAAGCTTTCAGCCACACTGGAACATTTTAAACACCTTTGTTTTTAAACAAAATAAAATATTGAATATATAGGCAAAAAGACCCCTAATGTAGGTGAGGATAGGTCTATACCAATTCAATCGATTGCATGTTCAAAACACAGCCAGCAGTCACAGTGTCAGAAATGCACCAAACTCAAATATTACGTGGTTTATAGATATTTTTTCCCCACTATAGAAAGAGCTGTGAATAGGCCATACAAGTCTTGACCAACAACAAAATATGGTGCAACAAGGAGGCTACACTTTGGTTTCTGCATATACCTTGAGCTGTTCAAATTTGGCTATAGTGATAGCATAGCATGATGTGTCACAGGCACCCACACAGCAGAAGATTTTATTCCCTTCAGTGTATATGTGCTTCATAAGCACAAATCCTTTTGCCCACTGTGCTATGCAGACACCTACAAAAAAAAAAAAAGGTGAAAACAATACACAAAGCACACCTAGATGCCTATGCTTTGCATCTTCCAGTGGGGCGACCTGAGTCCTCTCTGTGATGAGTATCTGAGTCATGTCTAAAATCTTCCATTCATTCTGGAATAGTATACCTTACTGTTAGCGAAATATCTTCAAGTATCTTTAGTCCAGAGGGTGAATTGCAAATCCTGGAAGATTAAAGTTACTATTAGGATTTCTTCTTATTTCTTCCTGTAAGGAATTGGTTCATTCCTCCTTTTGCTTGTGTAGATTTGCTTCTTCCCATGGAGATGGATAAGGTGGAAAAAGATGGTATTAGAGAGTAAAATGTTTTGATTGTAGCTTGCACAGCCAGGTCCACTCACAGGAATCCAGAACAGCCAATCTTGAAAGGAAAATGAGCACATCCTTCAAAACCAAACACTTGGCATCAGATACATAGTTTAAGCTATCAGCCATTAGTTCCAGCCTGAAGAAACTAATCTAGAAAACATCTTGTTTTCTCATAGTTGTTTCTTCTCTAGGTCTCTTCAGTTGAATAGTTGTAACAAGTAGTGGGACATAAGTGTGGCTTCATCATAGCTTTAGGAGACAGAAATTTCTAAACCCCAAATTTTGGTAATCAACACTGTACTTTTCTACAAGGTATGTCATACAGTTCTATAAACATCACATACCTTACTAAAATAACAGACAGACCCTGTGCTCAAGAGATTGCTTATAGGTGGTCATCACGTGAGTAACAGATGCATTATTGAAGTAACTCTTTTTTCACATCTATGCCAGAACAACCATCATTAGAATAATTCTTTAGTCGGCCAAAGATGTCTGAGGTATCCTTCTCTCCAATTGCTGGCCTTTAGTAAAGTTGCTCTTTTAAAACTTTTAAGAGGTACAAGCTGACTTTCAGGACAAATAGTTCCTTTCTCATATCAGAACAAAAATCCATTGCATTAAATTATATTTGCTGTTGGTATGCCAGCATGCTTCTTTTCTCACACTTCATTTTGCACTCCAAATGGCATGTCTAATAAAAAAAAAAATGTACTTTCCATTTTAGCCACCTCAAATGTACATCTGGTCTCTATCCCAGACTGTAGGTTCCTTTAGGAACTATTCTAACTCCAGTTAAAAATACAGTTCTTAACCATTTAAATGTGGCTAGACATCATCTCCCAGCAGGACTGCATTTTAACATAAAGTACTTTGATAGAAAACCACTATTCAGATTTTCTGATATTACAGATCAGCAAGAAGAACATGAAGTTGTTTCCATCACACAGGGTGCCTCTGGAACTTCCTGTTTTTTGGAAGGGGGAATGCAAAAATTAATAAATTTTTATTTAACAAAAGATCTATAGACAAAGATGAGCTATGTAGGGAGCATGGATTCTCCAAGGGTACGTTGCTTCCATATAAAAATGTCTGAAGTTGTCTTGGATGACTGAGCAGTTGTACAGTTAATATTCATCATGCCACCAGGACAGCCTTTAACAGCATCTTACTGCAGAAGCAGCCTTCATTCTTCTTTTCTTGGTTCATGCCTGTTGTAGAGAGCAAGGCTGAGGCACAGGAATATTCTCCCTGCTGCCTAGGGCATTGCAGTGAGCAGGGGAGGCACTTCGCTTTGTGCCTCATCAAACTTTACCCCAACCAAAGAACACAAAGTGCAGGTTTTGAAGATGCTGTAAAGTTTGCCCTCACAGCTGGAGGCAGAGTGAAGCAGTGGCAGGCAGCAATAAAGGACAGGCAAGAAGAAAACAAAAAGTGATTGGAGAGATACAGCTGCAGCACAAAGAGTTCATTCTGTGCTTCTATTTAGCAGTCCAAAAGTCTCCTACTGGGGGAACCATTAAAATCTTCATTAGAAAGAATATCACCTTGAGTACTTATAATGGCTGGTAAAGACTTGCAATAAGTAATGTCTCCGATGTATTTCAATAAGTCCCCACCTACTCTCTGTCCTGTTTCAGTCTGTTAGCAGACCAAACATCCCGCAGCAAGTCCCAGTGCCACTCTGTGGCAGTGGGATGTTCGGTTTACAAGGAGGCTTCTCTTACGTGCACAGCTAGGATTGATTTACAGTTTGAAATTTTGTAGCTGAATCCACAGGGTATTTAGTTTTGGATTACCCAGAGGAAGAAAGTTATAACAAAAATAAAGCTGAATGTACTCAATGCAGTTTGTTCAGCACTGACAGAGGTTTTAAGAAGAATGAGACAACATTAGAAGCCCTGGTTATGCACACGGTACTCAGCCCACCGCTCCAGCTGCATGACTGCAATAGCTTCTCAGCCATGTAACATGAAATTCTCCACCTGGCTTTCCTTTAGAGATTGGTTGGTTGGCTTTTATCTATTCTAGAATTTGCTTGTGATACAGCTCTTCATTCACCATTTGAAATACAGAGCAGGTTGAGACTGTACAAACTGCATATTGAGGTTACATATTTCTCTGTATTTCACAGCATGAAAGGCAAACATAGAAGAAGACCAGGCACGTAGCTCTACTTTCTCATTTCTTACTGGAATTAAATGCCTTCTGTATTTTGATTTGTGTCTTCTTTTTTTTAAAGACAGACTCGCAACCAAACACACTCCCCATATCCACCTAGATCCCACTGTAGGGCACATGGCCTGCTGGAACATGATCTCTCCAAAGATTCACAGCACACCTTCCTCCTGCTCAAGCACACATTATTGAGATGCCATAGATGCTGCATCTGCCACTAGGTATAGGTCCAGGGCTATATCTATGATGATTTTGCAGCTGAAGTATATAATCACACATCTGCTACACTGCTACAGCTAATTCTGCCATTACTGATGCACACTTCCTTAGCAAATGGTGCCAGAGCACATAAGAAAAATGTAACACTACAGACCTGTGAACCAGAACATAAACAGCTTGACAAATTTTCTCATCCCCTATTTTTTATGTCACCCTGCAATTAGGGAAGTATTCATACTAGTGACCCTTAATTTGCATGAGGACTCAGAGTCAAGATCATTCACAGAGATAAAAAATAACCTTATTATCTCTAAAAAAAAAAAAAAAAA
>NDXB01001720.1:50938-64583 GCA_002631895.1 Agapornis roseicollis | reverse complement strand
AAATTAATAAATTTAAGGAGTTGGTTTTGGGCCTTTTTGTTTTTTTTTTTTTTCTGTGGTCCACTGAGAAAATAAAACGTTTGGTTACCCATGTTTAAAACTTTACAGATCCTTTTGAGGAGGGATCCTGAATCCTAAATATAATGATTTTACTAATATGGTGTTTCATCCCTGAGATGCTAGAGCACATAGTGCACTTGAGAGTAAAGTTTTAGGATGACTTAATACAATAAAAGTTGCCTGAAAAGGAGAAGAGAAAGAGAGATGGGAAAAACTGCAGCTTAGTGCTGGCACCTCTTTGACCATCAGCCCATTGCATGACGAGACCTGAATAATGAGTTAAACAGCCAAGTTTTTCTTCAGTGATTTGTATTATTGTTTTAGTTTTCTTGTTTATAAAATAGGCAAGAGGTGGCAGATGGCAGTGAAGGCAAACAAATCTACTTCCAGTGGAAAACAAGTTAATTCCTTAGCTTTTCCTTTTTTTTTTTTTTTTTCTTTTGTGAAGTTATTTTCTTGAGAGCTGTTAGATACAAGGCAGTAATCCCTGCCTTAATCCATCATAATGCCATTTGTTGAAGGTCCTGTTTTCACTGCTAATTGCGTTTCTGGAGCTAAACCTTGACACTTTTTATAAGTCTAATTTTCCAGGCAGCATAAGAGCAGGGTTAATCTTCCAAAGAGAGTTTAATGTCCCCTTCTGCAGCCACCTGCCCTAGCAGAGTAGGGATTTACCCCTGGGCCAACCCCACTCCTTACGTGCAGGTTGTGTTTACAGAAAAGGTAATTCCTTCCTAACTACAGAAATGAAGGGAAGGAAAAGAGAAGGAAAGGAAAAAGGGAAGGGAAGCGAAGGGAAGGGAAGGTACAGGACAACAGCCAAAGTTTGCCTCCTTCAAATGTGCTTTACATTGTGTTCCTTCTTGAGAAAAAGTCTTTAACATTCTATCAAAGGAAAGCATCAGCAAAAGTGAATGAAAGAGTGCAGATAAACTCAGTATTTCTGTATATTTAAGCAAGAACTTAGGACCTTACATTTGAAAAGATTAATTTATCCACCTCTGCAGGAAACAAAAAGTATAGCATCTTCATGTGTCACTGTCTGCTACTTGTAAGATCGTTATAAGTCTCAAAGTCTACTCCTTGTCATACTTCTTTCAGTATCACATTGGTGTCTGTTCCTATCCTACTAGGCAGATGATGAGAGAACCTCTCTCAGAGTTTGCTCTGTTCCTAAAATGTGTGCCCAGGATCACTGCACAGTAGGGTCATTCTTTACTTAATGGTGAGATACCATTTGCACATATTTTTTTAGATGAGACATATCAAAGCACTAAATATGTGCATGATATGTGCATGATTTACCACACGGGTTTCTCAGAGATGTGTCTGTATTCTTCCACATTTTAATTGTCTCCTATCTCTTTTCATTTCTCCTGACTTCACTACCCATCTTAATACTTACATTAGGGACTCAAGAAGTTAAGAAAGAATGAGGTAAGAAACAGAATTCCCCATCGAGCCTGTAAATAAAGGTTTGATTTGAAGTATTTGTATTATAAGAAACATATCAAATTCTTTTGACAATGCCTTTCAGAAGTTATTATGAGATGCTATGGTCACTTTTGGACTCTCTGCCTCACTCAGTCATTAACACTTCGTGAAGTTCCAGGTGGACATCTACTGCCATTAACTCCTCAGCTAAGTCTGCTGAAGCATGCTTCCAAAACACAGGCAGGTAATGTGTTTGGGAAGATATGTTTTGTATTAAGAAACAGACCTCCTCTGTGGTTATACCCAGTATAACCCATTATAGTAATAGTCCTACAGAAAAGGGCTGTAATGACAGACAGACAGATGAATGACAAGCAATAAAGTACTGGAATATTGTGTGCAGTTCTGGTGTCCTCAACATAAAAAGGATATGGAACTGCTGAAACAAGTCCAGAGGAGTAATGCCACAGCATGCATCAGTCCCAAAACAAAAGACAGCTAGTTTACAGTCTGTACAGGTTGAAGTCTGTATGCTTTGGGGTTTTTTAAAGGAAAATTACTAAAAGCAAAAGAAATGTATCACACAGAATTTGCAGGTGCTTCTGGTTCAATGCATTATTCACAAGGGTTGTAAGTGCTACTACAGTGTAGGTGTCACAGGACTTCACAGTGTGTTATCTCAGACACAAAATCATATCAGTTCATTTGTTCCAATTCTGACCAGGGCTGCTTCATTTGGAGGCAGTTCAAGAAAGGGCAGTGAAGCTTGCATTTCCTCCCTTCAGGAGGTGTGGTGAAGAGAAGGGTAGTTTTGTCAGTGTTAATGACAATTCAAAATCTAGAGGGCACGTCGGAGTTCAAATTAACACTTTGATAACAGAGTTCCAGAAAATTTACGAAGATTTAGATTAGTGATCCATGATACAGATTAGCAGGACTGATGTAGCTTCAAGGTCACTATAAAAAGGACTGGAATAGCATTTTTCTAATTTACAAGAGATTCCAAACACAGCACAGTAAAATACGAGGAATGCGATGCCCTAAGGTGTTGAGTTGGCACAGGTACAACCAAAGTCACGTTCAACTGGTAGGTGAAATTGCAAACATGATCAGTGTGTTATCGCAATACCAGGGCAAGTTACAGCGATAGTTTTACCTCTCACACTTTGCAGGCCACAGACATTGCCTGTACAGTAATATGATTTTAGGCATCTCGATGGACCTTTCTTCTCTGTATTGTAAAAAAACTGTGATATATGGAACGGGTTCCAGTCTCAATCTGTTTAAAATACTTTTATAAGTTTTTAAAATGAACATCTCAAGTAAATGTAGCTTGAGATTTGGAAGATTTTGTTATGACTAATTAACATTGAAACATTGTCAATCTCACTAATTTGTCATATAAGACTACTACATTTCACATAAACTGGTTTGTTGTCATGTTTTTCTAACTTCTTGGGGGCAAATATAATAGCAATTAACCCCAAGCCAGGAGGCACACTCTGCTCATGAACATGCACTCAATCTATGGGACCAGGCTACAGCTCCCCTGGAGAAAACTCCCAGGAATTGCTGGGGTGCAAGCCTTCTCCTCCAGACCAGGTGCTTGCAAAGAGCAGCTATGCAGTGTGGGCAGTCCTACAGAAATCTTAATGGCACTTCTGAAACAGAGACCTGCTTACAAATCTTACGAATCTGAGCAAATGAGATTATTGCCCAGTTTATTTGTATTTTGATAACAGAGCTGTTTACTACAGTTTTTATGCTGGTTTTGCTTGTTTCTTTCTCCATAGCTGCTCAGTAGCTTTTGACTTTGCAAGTCTCCTGGTGTTTGTGTCTCTGGTTGACTGTTGTCAGGACTCTTAGGAAAGCTGCTCGCACACACTTTGTGGTGAGAGCTCATCACAGCCTGTGTGCCCCCCTGACAGATAGACAGACACTTGCAAAGAACCAGAAGCAGCTGCCAGTGAATATGCTTCCCAATCCATGCACTGCTCATTTCTGTTGATTCTTTGGTTCAAGAGTATCACCAAAACGCTGGCTTGGAGCAGTGCTATTTCCTGCCCCATGTTTTTCTTTAGTATCCTGCTTAGAAAAACACTTCATATGCCCTTGATCATAACTGAAAGATTTTATTTATATTTTCATAAATTTGTAATTAGCTTCTGTAACCATAGGTAAAATTCAAGAGATACAAACACAGCACAGGAACTCTAAAATGTGTTCAAGCTCTCAACCAGTACAAACAAGTTCGCTTTCTACTACACTAATTTATACTGTTTAAATACAGTACAAAGTCTCCATGGTGTACTTCTGTTTCTCCTGGGCATTGCCAAGCCTTCTTGCTTTGTACATATAGAATCATATCATCAAATCATAAAAAGCCAGGTTGAAAAGGACCTCAAAAATCATCTGTTCCAACCTTTTTAGGCAAAACATACCTAGACTAGATAAACAAAAAGATCAGCCCACCAACCAAAAATAAGAACACACACACACCCCACCCCCAAAAAAAAGCAGCTGTCAAACCATGTTATTTCATGTTTTACGTGTGCTGGTCCTTCTCCCTCTCTTTACTACTCTTGCTGTTCCCACTGTTTTTCACCCAGTGCAAATTTCCAGCCTACTGCAGTCCTGCTGGTCAGCAGGAGCAAAGCTCTGCCCCAACATGGGACTCCTAGCCAGGGCAAAAGGAAGGACAGCCAGAGGGGCAAGGCAACGCTTGCACTCCTGGGGTGGAGTGTAAAAGGCCAGGAGAGTTGTCTTCTAAAACTTCTTGGAGTGCTTCTTCATCCCCTCCCTGCACTCTGCTTTCAGTCATACCACCACATCTGGAGAAAGCCTCTGTTAGAACCAGAAAAAGAAAGAAGCAACTGAGACCATTCTTCCCTTTGCTGTCATTTTCAATCTAAGGTACAGTTCTCCAGGAGTAAAGCCAAGGCTGAACTTTTGTTGTGGAAGCAACCCCCAGTGACCAAACATTCTGTTTACAGAGAGGATAATAAACTTTTCTTAATGTAAGTACTGCAAAAGTAATTTCTGAGCCTTCTTGGGAAAAAACCCATTCTTTTATGTCATCTTCACAGCATCCACGTGTCCTTTGAAAAATAAAATGGAAATAAAATGAAAAAATTAATGAAATAATGTGCATTGCAGAAAAGTTTGGTTTCTGAAAAACAAAACACAGAAGCATGATGGCAAGAAGAGATCAGATGCTAGGTGAACATCCTTTTTCAAGACTTTGGAAAGAAGTGCTTCAATTCTTTTGTTTTCAAATTACTTTTTCTTTTATTTAAAAATATTGTAGAAGATAGGAGGCAGTAAAAATGTTAACTCCTATTTTTGAGCAAGAAGCTACTTTATTATGGCAAATCACATCTTTGTGGGATTTGTGAGAAATTTTTTCTCCAGGTTTTATTATCAGTTGAAATGAAAGTGAATTTGAAATGTATGGATTATTTGGGTAGTAAAATGTTTAGTATTTCTATTTCTAACATCCCCTGCAGCTATCCTTTACTATGCTTATTTTTCTATTTATCTTCAGGTTTTTTACCTTTTTCTATATTGTTGATTTGAACCAATGCCCTCATGTGACAAAAGTAATATGAGACATACTTTCTAGAAATCCCCTTGTCCGAGAAAGGAAAACTTCTCTCTTTGTCCCAATACAGGAGGGGAAAAAAACCTTTCCTTTTTGCACAATGCATACTGGGAAAAAGGTTCTGTCATTTCTTTCAATTTTTGAAACCCATTCTAAGCAAAGGTGACTTCAGCTCTTTATTGCTTCTTTCATTTCAAGGACCACTTTCTGCAGACTCACTCCTGGGTTCTGCTTTTACCCCATTGATTTTCCATTATTTGGCTTGAACTGTTTCTTGTTATCAGAGGTCAATGGTGAGTTTTGCTTAAAAACTTATATCATTCTATAGCTTTTGTTTCCTTCTGGTTTATGTCCAGTTCCATCTGTGTCGTTGGAAGAGATTCTTTCTTGCTCTTTTTCTCCATTACATTTATTTTAGGGGTTTTTGCTGTTGTTACTTTCTTTGTCATTCTGTGTTTTCATCTCTGACAATATTTTTCTATCTTTCCTTTCTTTTTGTTATTTTTCCTTCAATTTTCCCCTCTGTTCTGTCTTTCTCTTTTCCACCTTTTCAAACTTTCAGCCACTGAAATACATCCCCAGCCCTGTCCCCACTGAAGAGTGCCACCTCCCCACTGTGCCCCCACTCCCTCTGGACTCCAGTCCCCATGCAGGCACTGCAGCGAGCTGGGTCTTCAAGGCAGCATGAGTATGTGCTGCAAATAAAGTGGGGCTGAAACCTGACCTCATTTTCCTTACAAAATTGCACAATTGCTTTGGGGTTATTCTGTTATAACTAAGGCTGTATTTGGATTTAAACTTTCTGTTCACCCATTTGGTGTCTACTTCACATATTTAGGCTTGCGATCACTTGGGAAGCTTAATAGCCTGTATGAATCACCTTGTTTTCATGAGTCCCAGAATAGCATTTGTAGCAATTAAACTTGGATTGAACTTGACTCTTTTCTTTTGCCTATGGCAAGCTGAACCACAGATGCTAAACAAATTTGCATTAATGAGTTATTTTATTGTGAGGAAAAAAATACAACCTTTATTTTGGTTGCTTATGCACATGTATGTTTTGAGAAAGCAACAGCTTACGTTGCTTAATTATGCCAAAATAATACAGTGAGGAGGGGTACATGGAAATTAACTTTCTTTACAGCTTGTTACTGATTAGCAGTGGAAGGGCTCATGCTGCAGGTAGGCTGACATGATGGAAGATGCCTCTGGCTGCAGCTCAGCAGGACAGTGAGGCACTGCAGCAGCTGTGGCCACTGCCAGACATGTAGAAATAGGACAAGGGGAATGGCTTTAAACTGACATAGGGCAGGTTTAGATAAGATCTTAGGAGGAAATTTTTGACTGTGAGTATGGTGAGGCCTGGCACAGGTTGCACAGAGAAGCTGTGGCTGCTCCATTCCTGACAGTGTTCAAGGCCAGGTTGGATGGGGCTTGGAGAAATGTGGTCTACTGCAAAGTGTCCCTGCACATGGCAGGGGGTTGGAACTAGATGGTCTTTAAGGTCCCTTCAAATCCTAACCATTCTGTGATTCTGTGATTCTATGGTTGTACATGTTCACAGAGTGGAACGTCATGTGGCATTGATTCTGAACGCAAAGATCCCATTAGTGGGATAATTAGCTGCTGTGTATATTCTATATTAAAAAAAAAAAAGACATACGATTACAATCATGCTCATTTCACAATGAGAAAGCATTTATGAAATACAATGGCATTTTAATGTGTTAAGGGTTTAACATATACAGTGCAAAATTTCAAGTAACAGCTTCTCACCTATTCCTACAATGTGAGCAGCTTGCACAGAACAAGCTCTGCAAAGCAGACATAGCAGAGACTGATGAAAGATTTTCCATATGCTTTTTGATAAGCCTGCATTTCCTTTGTATTTCTTTTCACATTTTCTTCCCAGATAAACAGTACTTGTGGCCAGTTGTTCCCAATCCCAAATTGTCTGTATTTGGTAAATATTGATGCCATGTCTTTATATATTGTCTTTATATGCTATATATACTTTTATTTTTTTCCCTGTAAATTTCAAAGCTTCTTAGTACTGGATATTTTTACTAGTGAAAGTGATGACTAATTACTGTTGTCATTTCTGTGCCTGATAAAAACTAAACAGAAGGAAGCAGATTTTATTCAGCCTTGGAAAGCAGATACAGATGCAACATTGTTCCACCTCACAAGTCCTCTCTTTCTACACACAACTAGAACATAGCCCTTTTGGTGTCAGCATCACCATGCTTTTGTGCCAGACCTCCATTCTGCACCCATGGTTTGTATTACTGATCCCTAACTCCATGAGTGTCTGTGTGCTGTATTAGGATGAAAGAAGGCAACATGTCCTATGATGAGGCTATATTGTCCCATCATGGGTTAAATCCATTTTCATGTTATAAATGGTTTTAAAACAATCAAAAAATTTCTGATGAGTAATGAATTTTCATCTATCATAACTAGATCTATAAGGTAGGGTCTCTCATGTAAGAACTGGATGATATCCCCTGATTTTGTCTCTTGGGTTTCATAATTAGCAATTCTACTGAAAGTGGTGAAAGCATCTTTAATATAAAGTACCATCCACTCTTCCCCTCTTCTGTACATGATATCCTCTTCAATCTCTTTCCACATGAATTATGAATTATACCTAGAGGCCTTTGTATTCTATCACATGTGTCATACCTCAAGGCTTCAGTAAAGGCAGTTTTCAAATTGTTTCTTCTTTATTGTTTATTCAACAGAAATTTCCAGTATTGCTTCCTACATAGGTACCTGACTTGGTACATTGGAAGCAAAAACCCTGTAGTCTCATTTTATGTCATACATCCATCATTTGTTTTTTTTTCTTGGCCACAAACCACAGATAGATATGTTACATCTCTGCAGAATTGGGAGCAGTGTGATAAGGGTGTCAAGACAACCATGTACTCCAAAATTTAAACCTCCATTATGTCTAGAAATGTCCCATCTTGTGCTCTTTACTATGGGAGAGAAGCTTACAGGAAGTTCAGAGAAGTAATAATAAGAACCATATTGTTTGTCTTTTCTCACTTACTGATTTGAGACTGATGAGGATTAGCTTTTCTAGTCTTTAAATAACAAAGACATGGAGCTACATACACTGTATTCTATGTTTTTATCCTGCCTGTTCTCTGCACTGAGCCTTTATGTGATTTCTTGAGTTGTCAGCATTTCCAGCTGACATTTTACCTTCAACTTGGTTAAAATGTCAAGGAGTTGATGACAAAATGCTGCATTCACCTATGGACGGTATGAGGGTTGCCTGCCAAAAGGCCCTGAAAGCTCTGCCAAGTGCTCTTCCTGACATTTTTACGAAACAGTGATTTAAAACATCAGAAAAAAAAAAGAGAAAACATAGTATTTTAAGAAAAAAGAAAACATGTGAGATGGTTGATCCTCACAGACACTATTGGGGCCCAATTCTAACAAAAACTGAGAACAGTTTTGCTGATGAGCAGGAAATTGAGGCATGAAATAGCAGACAGACATCTTTACTGACCGTATCAAGCTGTGCACTTTTACCTGAGTGATCTAGGCCTAAGAATAATCGTTCCAGAATCAGTGACATAACTATCAGCTTCTTCCAGCATCTATTGCCAAAGTCATCAGGTATAAATGAGAACATCTTGCTGTTGCAATGCTGAGCAATGGTCAAGACTGAGAACTTCAGTATTTGGGAAAGAGCAGAAGAATTGGAGGGCTTCCTTTGTCAGCCTGTGGATTCAACTGAAGAAATCTGAAGAGAACCAGGTTCCTGTTAGGGCTCAAGAACAAAGCCTGGATAGGTCCAAGGATAGAGCTGGAAGACAACTCTGTGTTGCAGCTGTATACAGACCTGGCTGCAGTGAAAGCCACAAATTCAAGAGGTCCATCAAATAAAAATAGCCAGGCTTGCTGTAATGTTGGCATTGTGTATCTTCTAGTAGAAGATTTTTAATTATGATTGTATTAGGTGACACTGGTAGGCCTGTTCATCCTGAGATACACTACCCCAACAGATGCTGGGTAGAGAGTAAAACAAGTCCTCGAGAATGATTCTGCCTGAGTAGACAGAGAGCTTTGACTCAAGCAACCCTTGTGCCATAGGTGTATGTTAGCAACAACTAATGAGGTAGGATCAGCTAAAACAAAGTATGCTGTGTGTTTGATCAGGTTGTGCAAGTCTGAAGAGAAAAATCAATGCTGGGCTGAAATATCAGCTGTCAGACGCTACATGTGCGGAGAGCTGGACAGAAAAGAGATGGATGGGGTGGTGTCAGTGTGCTTCCAGAGGCTCCTCCAGCACCTTTTGCAGCAGAGCAGTTTGTTGCACAGAGTAGAAAAATTGGAAAATACATTGATTTCGGCTTTTTTGTGTATGCCTCCTTAAAACAACACAGTATAGAAGTACAACTGCACCATTCATCAAATAAGTTCTTGTCAAATGAATTAATGGAGGTTCCTAGCCTATTCCTCCTCACCACATTGAGCATTTTAAAGTCCTTTAAACGTCAATGGAAGAAAACCTTTGTTTAGTGTTAAACTGAGCTTCCCCATGCACATGTTTCTTTTTCTCAACAGTAGAAAAATAAAACAGTAAAGGGGGCACATGCACTAGTAGGCTTACAAGTCTCCAGTACTGCCTGAGAGTTGAGAAAGCTTTTCACTTTTGCTGCGAGGTTGTATGAGTGATTTACTGACCTAGTTTTTAATGTGTCATTTGCTCATTTAGGAATTTGGAGGGAGAAGAGCCAGAGGTATTTGGCATTTGTAGGTGTATTTATTATGCATAAAGTATTAAACACAATATTTACACAAAATACAATACACCATGATGTAAAGCATATATATGTGATGTGTGTGTTTATGAAGCTCAAATTCACCCAGGGACATTTAAGAGCAGGTGTATCTAATCGTAAGTACCTTGATTGGAGAATTCTTGCATATAAGTTAAAACTGTGATCTCTACTTGTGAAGTTCCGTTGCTAGTGACCTGAGACACCTTGTATCTAGCATCATCCACCATGCAGCCAGAGACAAACATTGCCATATCAGGGCCATATCCATGCCATACTCATGCCATCAATTTATTTGCCCACTGCTGTCAACAAGAATTAGATGGTGCAAAGGTCCTACCCATCAAAGTCATTGCAGCCTACAGTGGCCTTCTTCTTGCTGATCCCCATTGACATCAAGAACTAGCAGATTAATCAAATTATCCAAAGCTTCATCACATGTGCAGAGCAGCAGAAGTGAGATAGAAAAGTGATACTGAGCTTACCATTTTCTCATCCTGTCCTGGGTTCAGCAGTTGCAGTCAGCTTTTCTCCTCCTTAGTAGCTGGTGTTTTGACTTAACCCAGGAACAAGGCTGATAAGGCCGATGTTTTTGGTTGTTGCTGAGTGATGTTTGCCCTGACCAAGGACTTTGTGAGCCTCATGCTCTGCCGGGGAGGAAGGAGGGACAGGATTGTACTGACAGGACCAAACTGAGCAAAGAGGTATTCTATACCATAGCACGTCATGCCCAGGATGTAACTGGGAGGGATCCAGAAGGGCTAGTTCTCTCAGGGTGGTTGGACGAGGTGGTCGGTCAGCACTTGGTTGGTGGGGTGTAGTGAGTTATCTGTTGTGGTTGATGGGATGCTGTATTCTTTTCCTTTATCATTATTATTATTGGTGGTAGCAGTAGTGATTTGTGTTATACCTTAGTCACTAAACTGTTCTTATCTCAACTTGTGGGAGTTGCATTCTTTTGATTCTCCCCCCAGCCCTCTGGAAGCAGGGGAGGGCAAGAAAGGGGGGGTTGAGTGAGTGAACGAGCTGCCTGGTTGGGTCTAAACCACACCACTTCCTTATACAACTCCCCACCCCCAGGCTCCACTGCTGACTCTGCATACAATGAAACTGTGCTGAGAAGAGGTTTCAGACAGGAGAGGGAATATATGTGCTTGGAGGCAAAACAAGCAGAAAAGAAAGCAAAGGAGAGAAAAGGGCAATGTACTCATAAGCAAGGTCAGCTGTGGTCTTCTCACAACACCTCTGGTTTCACTCAAGATGCTTTTTGTTAGTGGCTGTTCTTAATTCCTGATTGATGGGAATGCTGTTCTTCAGCAATCTTTATCAGTAACTATAGAAACTCAGGTTTGCTGTAAAATCATACTGGTTTCTTGGCCTGAACAATTTAATGCAGCAGCAAGTTCCCCCAGCAAACTGCAGACTGTGTAAAATTCAATTTTAATTTCATGGATTGTCTTTTGGCCTCTGTCACCTCACTTCAAGCCCTACATGTTTTAATCGCTTCTATCATATTCTTCTCCTTGGCTCCTCTTTTAAAACCATGTGGTTCCTTAGTCTCTTCTCATTGACAGTGCTTCTGGGCTTCATTTTGACTGTTTTGGGGGCTCTACCTTACTGTCACACACCACTTTCAGGTTCTGCCAAGGTCTGTGTGTCCTTCAGATCTGCAGACATGAAATACAGAAGCAGCCACAAGCAGCACACAGGATTTGTATTTACATTTAGCTGGTTGTAGGACAGCAGGCTAGTTTGCATGCAAGGACAGGGGATAAATGATTTGGTAGAAAAGATCAGTCATCAGGCTGGAGGAGGCATCAGCATGTTGTCAAGAATATCCTGGTAGAAGAATGAGATTTTAAGGAAAGAAGAAAATAAGGCGATTTGACCTGCTTGATTAGCACACAAGGTATTCTCTGTGTGCTTTCAAAACATGGGAAGAGAAGATAGTGCAATCAGATTCAGTAAATGGGAATCACACAGCTAGATCCCTGCCTCTCAGGGGACTTACTTTCTTAGTTCTGTTAATGCATAAACCAGACTACCTTGCAGCATCAGTAAACAGCAATGAACCTTCTACCCCCATCTCACATGCAAGGTGTTAGCTTAAAGTAGCTGATGTGATGCATATTCCTGAACAAGTCTCTATTAATTCCCACATGAAGCCTCCATTTTAATTAAATTTGTAAACCATGTTAGGCTGGTAGTAACTGGGTTCAAATAATAATCACTGGGTATGTTATTTATTTTTACAGAAGGGGAGTGGCTGATGTCATCTACCTGGATTCGTGCAAAGCATTTGACACTGTCCCACATGACAACCTTGTCTCTAAATTGGAGAGGCTTGGATTTGATAGATGGACCACTCAGGGAATAAGGAATTGGCTGGATGGTCACACTCATCAATTGGCAGATGTTATAGCTGTTGATCACAAGTGCTAACACCTTTATTTTGTACAGATGGATATAAACCTACATCTGTTATTGATGTTCTCAAGTCACCATTGTACCTCAATAATATTCTAATATAAACGAACACTTTATTGGCAATAACATCATAGCTTTATGTTATCAGCAAGTTCAACTTAATGACTGTCCTGGTGTCAGAATTGGCATAATTGAAGATACTGTGATGTTTTCAAAGACCTACTATGGAGAAACTTCACTCCTTACATTTGTGATTTTTCATGCATTGCAACCTGCTGTTGTCTCCTCCTTATCTTGTTCTAGACTCACCTAGATTAATTTTTCTCTCACATAACTCCCATAAAGCATATAGTAAAGCATATCATAAGTCATATGCCTTCCTGAAGTCCATGGACTTCTGCTTAGAAAACTAGTTGTTTTGTCAAACAAATCTGTCAAGCGCAGGATCAATGTTTTCTACAATTTTGATGTGTTTTCTTTCCATCCAACCTTGTATTTTTTCATTCTTCCTTCAGTAATACTTTATTGGCCTGCACACTTTTGAAAACAGATTAACAGATTAACACTGTTGTATATTTTTTTTCTAGGGGCAGTAAAAGTGTTTTATAATTGTATAATCTTAGTTGATTCCAGGCCAAACCTAAGAAACTGGGCACAAAGAGGGGGGAACATTACTAAGCAGGTTCCTGAAGAGGCCAAAGTCTGCTCTGTTGAAGTCCAGGGCAGTGAGTTTGCTGCACGCTCTTCTCACTGTCCTAAGGATCTCGAACTCAACCATCTCATGATCACTGCATCCAAGGCTGCCCTGGAGCATCACATTTCCTATCAGCCCTTCCCTGTTGGTGAGCACGAGGTCAAGCAGGGCACCTCTCCTTGTCAGCTCCTCTATTACTTGCAGAAGGAAGTTGTCTTCCACACAATCGAGGAACCTCCTGGATCGCTTGTGCCAGGCCGTACCGTCCCTCCAGCAGATATCAGGGTGGTTGAAGTCCCCCACGAGGACAAGGGCCTGTGAGCGTGAAGCTGCTTCTATCTGTCTGTAAAGTGCTTCATCGAGAGTCCTCCTGATCCTTCCTCAGGCAGTCAGCTCTTGGGCTCCATGAAATCACTGCTGCCTTTGCTCAGGAGCAGACTCAAGCCAGCCTTTTCTCCACCATGCTGCACTGTAATTTTTGTGATCCTGCCTACATTTAACTTTTCCCCTTGGACTAAAATGTTGTTACAAAAAATTTCTGTCAGCTGGAAAAAAGGAACAATGCCTGGCTAAGAGCCTGTGCTCAGCAGTGAAGAGTCTGCAATTACAGTACAAAAAAAAAAAAAAAAA
>NDXB01001720.1:24176-35909 GCA_002631895.1 Agapornis roseicollis | reverse complement strand
AATTTAAAAAAAAAAAAAAAAAAAAAAACAACAACAAAAAGTGAAATAGCATCAGGGGTTTTTTTGGTAAAAATAGCAAGAAAGATAGCTGTGTTTGACCTGGAAAACGTCTTCCTGTTAATGTTTGCAGATCCAACTGGAATAGTTACTGGTGCTTGGTTAGTATGGCAGAGTTGCGTTCTTGGGTTGAAAGAGCATAAAGCCTCATTTTTCATGTAATGTCATAGTCAAAGACCACAGCTCAGGCAGGGCAGTGCAGAGGGGTGGTGATTGGTGGCTCCCTCTCTGCATGGCATTGGGTTGGGGAGTACTTCTCTTAGGAGGGCCAAATCTGGGGCTCCCCCTGATGAATGTTATTGATTCTAGGCCCTGGCTCTCAGAGACAAATTCCTGGTGGTCACTTCTCTGTTCCCTAGGTAATGGACACTGAGGAGCAACAGGGGAGGAGGAAGCCAAGGAGAGAGGAGAAGAAGAGCAGACATGGAAGGGAGTTTGGAGAAGGCCAGAGGCAGGATTCATCTCCCCTGGCAGATGCTCAGGCAGAGGCAAGGGTGGAGGTCCCCAAGCCACTGAGGCTGCCAAACCTCACACCAACCTGAGCAGTTGCAACCAACTGTCCATTAAATGATGTCGGGTTGATCTTTACACTCACAAGGACAGAAGTCACACCTTTGCTGACTGTATGTGTCA
Organism: Agapornis roseicollis; assembly: GCA_002631895.1. NCBI lineage: Eukaryota > Metazoa > Chordata > Aves > Psittaciformes > Psittacidae > Agapornis > Agapornis roseicollis. The sequence goes on along the minus strand of NDXB01001720.1, from coordinate 35,219 downwards.
TATAGGGCTGCACTGATGTATAGGAAACTGGTTTGAATTCTCTCTTTTAATTTTATTTTTTCATTACCTACTGGAACTTTGAAGAGGCACTGAACATAAATACCAGAGAATAAAAGAACCCTGCTCTTCATCCAGGTAAAGGTAGCTACCTTTATACTCAGATTTTTAATTTTGTTTGGTTCTGTAATAAGATCTTTCAATATTGAAAAATATCCTTGAAAAAAATAACTTTCAGAAGAAAAATCACTCCTAGTGATCTTGTTTGTATTATATTTGAGCAGTACTCTATCAGTTAAAGTAAGGGCTGTAATCACTTAGGCTAGGTCTACTGAAGTAAATTAATGCACATTTAAAACAGATGATGCCAGGTCAGAGTTCACCCTCTCTATTGAAGAGATGAAGTGGATCATCTCTGTTACTGCCACACATACACTGTGTTTGCAGTCAGCCTACATACAAAAGACAGGTATGTTATTCAATCAAGTGAAAAACCAACGACTGTAGTTATGAAAAGCCTCCATTCTCAAGTGCAAATGCAATTTTAGACTAACTCACCAGTGCCACTGATGTGCTGAGTACCAGTGGACTTATTGCAGTTCAATATGGAATTGTAGAATTATAGAATCATTTCAGTTGGAAAAGACTCTGAACATCATCGAGTCCAACCACTAACCCACCACTGCCACATCACCACTAATGCCAACACACACCTGCTTGCACAGTTCCAGGGACAGGAACAAGTCACTTCAGAAACAACAAGTGGAATATCCCAAGCATGAATGAGGTACCAGGTGGACCAGTCTAGAAGAAAGTTTCACAACATGTAGGTTTCTTAGCATGTCCCTGTAGTTTGTTTGACACTGAGGTAACATATTGTAAAGGTTTATCCCTTTTGTCCCTCCCTAACAGAACCATTTTGACAGTAAAATGTTTTGGTTTACATTTAAGGTTCTGATAAATAGGCTTTATTCTGGTTTTAGAAGACAACTGTGAATGATGTTAATCCTACCCAAAGGCAAAGAGACCATGCTGGGTACACAGATCAGTCCACACTTGCTGGATGTGTTTATGCTGCACACATGGTCCTGTCTCTGGTGCAGATCTCCTTATCTTAAATGAGGAATTCCAATATCTTAAGAGCATTTATCACACCAAAAGCCTTTCCTCATACATTTATTTATTTAATCATTTATTCATTTATTCTTTAGTTATGACAGGCTGACTCCATCGATTGAGAGCTTTGGAGATAACCACACTCACTGTTCTTTGCTCAGCTGCCCAGAACACAGGAGCAGGTCTGAGGCTGTCTAAAGCAGACCTGATGGCCAAGACTTGCTGCTTTCTGAAGGGGTTTGAAATCTTAGATGGATTTGTGGTGTTTGGAGCAGACCAGATGGGGGACGGCAGGGTTATTCAGCACCAAGGCTGCCAGGTTAGGAGAAAATCCCCTGAGCAGGCCCAGAGCAATGTTGCTGATGCCATGGAGGATGCTTCCGAAGCATTGATGGAGTTGATTGTGTGATGACCACCCAAAGGCAGAAAATGCTCCAGTGCCTGTGAAACTCTGATGAGAACAGAAACACAGGGAGGAATTCTCCTCAAAAAATGATGATGACTCACTTACCAAAAGCTGTTACTTCCTAAGGTAATTCAATGTAAAGTAAACACTGAAAATACAAACAGAATGACCATGGCAGAAGGAGTTTATTCATATGGAGCAGGTACATACAGTTCCTGCACATCCTGCTGTCTTTATTCTCATTCTCTGAAAATGATCACTTCTGAATGCTTGGCCAGAATGATTTTGAGGGCATCTGAGTCATCCTAATGCAGATACTTTTGTGCCTTAGTGTTTGCAGAGTTAATCAGGATTCCTCACCTGTTTAACCATTAAAGACTGCATGTTCTGGAAGGAAGCAAGAGATGTATTTGGTGAGGCAGATACAAGGCTGCTTCTTCCCTCTTCAGTCCTGTAGACATTTTTCATGCCCATGAGTGATAATAAGTGAAGATGGAGTGCCTACCATAGGGAAACATGATAAATATTTCATGAGCTGTTAAGCATTTATTAATCATTCATATGCAGATGATTAAAAAATTAATACAAAATCTGAAAATGATTTAGGAATGAGTGAGCTTATGCTGACAGATGCAAGGAGCTGCTGAAAGTGGTGCTGAGGGGGAGGAGATGGCACTAAAGTCCTTTGGGCATTATTCTGTCTTTCTTTGCAAATATCAACACAGCAAACTCAACAGAACCCCAGATTTCCCAACCCCTAGAAGAGAGCTGGAGGGGCAGGCAGAAACAGGCAGGGCAGGCAGGGATGCAAGGGCAGACAGAAACAGGCAGGATAGGCAAGGGCAACAGTCCTGTCCCTGCAAAGCCTCCCTGAGCCCCTGAAGCTCTGGACTATGAAAAGGGGTGACCAGGACTACAGGGCACATCATACCCAGGTAAGAGCTGTTTTTTTGGGTCCTGACACTGAAAACAGCCACAGTTGAGGAGGACAGCTTAAACCACCGCCTGCACCACAACAGCCCTCTGACAAGAATGCAGCACTGACCCTGCTTGTAGTTAAAACCACATAAATACACTTGAATTAACCAGAAGAGCTAACTTGAATTTGGACTGAACTTTTCTTTTTTTTCTTTTTTTTCCCCAGCAACTTTCAGAAGCTGAATTGCCAAAGTTGTGACATTAATGGAGGCAAGCAAGGGCAGTTCTGTTTCTCTGGTTCTTCACTGCGTGATTTTCCAATTTATAGTATGAATATCCAGAAGTTCTATGGTTTTCTTCTACATTTGGCATAGAATCTACCTAGGGAAGACTTTGGCAGATTCTACACGATAAACAAGTCAGAGTGCAGAGCCTGCAGTCTGTGCTTATTACATCACATCACTTATGAAAATATTATTTCCTGATCATCATATTCTTTGCATTACAAAAAAATAAGAAAAAAAAAAAATAAAAGCTGTATCAAGAAGCTTCCTCAGCAGTGAGTTGTACAGAGGTTTGCAAAGTCAGCTGTTTGTAACAAACACTAGGTAAACTGATGTTTGTAAAGAGTCGAGGGTGAAGGTTAGCTCTTTGTCATAGAATCATAGAGTGGTTCCTGTTGGAAGGGACCTAAGAGATCACCTAGTTGCATTCCCCTTGCAACAGGCAGGGACACCTTCCACTAGACCAGATTGCTCCAAGCCCCATCAACCCAACCTTGAGCACTGCCAGGGATGGGGCAGCCACAGCTTCTCTGGGCAATCTGTGCCAGTACCTCACCACCCTCACAGGGAAGAACTTCTTCCTTATATCTAATTATGCCATTACCAGGTGTCCGTGCTAGAGTAGGAAAGTGAGGTGCAGTTTGCCTGTTTGCAGTATTGACCTTTCGGTGATAACACTTGCTCCTCCAGCACCTCTCAGGCAGCAGCACAATTGGCAGCAGATATCAGGACAATGCAGAAATGTGTGCTTTACAAACAAGTGTTGGCATCGTCCCCTCCAAGGAACAACCTTTTTCTTCCTTCTATTTTTCTCCAGAAAAAGCAGCTAGACAGAGAGATGAATGGCACAAAGCTTCAACCAAGATGGCTTTCAGCCAAAGGAGCTCTTGGCTCCTGGGATAGTGGAAAAGCATATATTTCTCATCACTGTGCCAAGATGTAGTGAAAGAGAAGCTGATATCCTGTTAAGCTGCAGTCTCAAGGGCCTCTCTCCACAGCATCAAGTCAGGCCAGGTTCTGTACATGTGAGAAGCCTGGTAAAGTTTTGCTGGCTTCTTAAAGACCATTTCTGAACCATGGCTTCAGCCAGACTACAGACTTTAAGGAGGGACAAAAAAGATTGAAAAGGAAAAAAAGAAACCACAGAGCACAAACTCAGCATTATTCTTTTTCTTTATTTTGTTTTGAATATGTTTTTGGATGAAAAAGCAGATTTCAAAATGGAAGAAGTACATTTGACTCAAGAATGACTCTCACATTATGGGAAGGTGAGTCACTAGCTTGAGTGTCTGCCAGAATACCCATCAATGTACCCCAAAACCAACACAGATAATCAAAACAAGGGGTTTTACTCACCGTGGCTGGCTGACAGGAATCCCAAGCAGCAGCTACAGTGCCCACACACCTGTCCCTTCCAGATGGCTAATTAAAGCTCTTCCCTTCACTCACCAGCCCTGGCTTGGTTATGTCTTTAGACCATCACAGCAACAACCTGGCCTCTGTAGAAGCTGCAGCAGGCAGTGGGCTGGGGAGAGGCTCTTGTTCCATCCTAGCAGCAGGGGATGCTGCTCTACCCAGGAATGCAGTGGAAGCCAGGAAACTGGGCTGGCCCGTTTTCCACTACCCAAAGGAGCTACAGGCTACATGTGAAATGTACCAGCTTCCACAGAGACTTGTTCATGCCAGCAGGGAATCAGCAGCTTGTACCCAAGGATGTGTGCACGTTTCCTCATCCACCTCCCTCATCCCAGGGAAACAGATTCATGGCTGCAGCTGCCAGCATCCTGGCCTCTATGCTGCTGGTTCTGCATAGTGGTTCCTTCACCTTTAATTTCCAGTATCCAGTGCTTTGAGGAATTTCATGTTATAAATAATAACCCCCATCAGTAAAACCAGACAGATATTGTTTTTAATAGCTCCATTAGAAACTGTTGTTAAAATGAAAAGTAGTGGATTTGTAGGTATTAATACTATGGACCTATGGAAGGTCTGCAGGGGCAGAAAGGTTTTACCTAAAACAAGGAGACAACATAGTAGAGTTCAAATAGATTTTAGGATTACAGTTGGATCTTTTAATGCTAAAACTAAATTAGAATGAAATTTCATTGAAAAGTCTTATGAAATAGATTTCTTTTCCCCCAGGACACAGATTTTACAGAAAAACTTGCAACAAATAGGGAAAGGGAAGAAAGTATGACCATTTCCCCTTGTAAAATTTCCAGTCCTATTCACACAAGAAAAGAGAGAAAACAAAGAAGATGCCAAAGGCTGAAATATTTCCTTTTTATTTGATTAGATAATTGATGTTCATTCTCACCTCATACAATTGAATAATCCTGTGGAAGACACTGGATAATTGCAACTCATTACATGTGAAATGGAACCAAACTGCAAACCCTCAAGGTTTTTATAACAATTATGAAAAAAAATATACATGTGTCCATTTATGTAGGTAGCAATGGTAATTTATTCTTTTCTAATCACCATCAAAATTCCTCCAGTGCAATATCCGAGTGTCTGTTATAGTAGCATTGTATTGTGCTCCTAGAAACTCAACAATAAATGGTTTTAATTGTATCTAAAATTATGGCAATAATTCAGGTATATACACTATGCACACAATATTATTGATTGCACAAAAGGTATTTCTAATATTGTGTTCCCTTAATTATTTTTCCTGAGAATGGCAGTGTTAGCACCCTTGCGCATGCCGGTTTGATTCAGTATGGGAGTAACACAGAAAAGTTGCATCTATAATAAAACAATACTGACCTTTTTCCCAGCTTAGTGGTTTTTTCTGTCATGACAAATAGATTCAATTTCAGAGCTTTCTAGGAAATTGCATCAATATTTAAACTAATTTTTAAAACTTCCTTTGAAAATGCAAATGCTCTTCTTTACCCTCCCATTAGTGATGAATACCCCACCAGTCTCTCTCTGGCTGAGCGATTGTGGTGACTTAAGGGGTAGAAGGGAATGGTGACCCCACCTTCCCAAGTGCCATTGTACAACAGGTAAGAGGCTCTGCAGATGGAACCAAACAATAACAAGGATGATGGTTCATCTAGCATGGAGGTCTTGCAGAGGTTAAGTTGGCCTACATCAAAACTGCTTCCTTAAAGAAGGAAAAATGGGTCATTGTCTTTTACCTCAAAAAGACTGAGAGAGCTGGGATTATTCAGCCTGGAGAACAGAAGGCTCCAGGGACACCTTAGAGCAGCTTCCAGTGCATAAAGGGGCTGACAAAGAAGCTTTTTAATAGAACAAGGGGGAATGTGTTTAGACTGAAAGAAGGCAGGTTTAGATTAGATATTAGGAAGAAGTTCTTCCCTGTGAGGGTGCTGAGGTGCTGGCACAGGGTGCTCAGAGAAGCTGTGGCTGCCCCATCCCTGGCAGTGTTCAGGGCCAGGTTGGATGGTGCTTGGAGCAACCTGGTCTAGTGGAAGATGTCCCTACCCATGTCAGGGGGGTTGGAACTGAATGACCTTTCCAACCCAAACCATACTGTGATTCTGTAATTGTCATAGAAGACTCTCTCCTGAGGGTAACAGAAGGCCCAGTGTGCAGACCAGACCCAGTTCTTAGATGAGTCTGCTGCCTGCCTGGGGCCTTGGTTAAAGATGTGAAACAGATCCATGTGCCAGCAAAGACACAAGGCTTGTTGATGGGTTAGAAACCAAGGTCTGTCCTGCTTCTGTCCCCCATTCCCACCAGCACACCAGCACAGTGACCAGTTTTTAAGGGTTTGCTGATCATTTACATGCTGCTTTCTTCTCCCCTCTCTGAGCATGTACAGCCTACACATCTCTGTGCAACTCTGGGCATGAAAATCCAGGATCACTTTGCACACACGGTGTGAACTGGCCCTTGCTTTACAATGGAGAGAGAAAAGAGGACAGGAGGTTTACAAAGCAGGCATCCCTGTAGGAGCAAAAGTTTCTGTCTACATTAAATGGACTTGATATCTGATGGTAATCAGTATCCCATGCTTTTGTTATGTTGCCAGTGAAATGTGCAGAGGGGTACAATAGGGAAGGAAATACAATTTAAGTTTAGGCTTTTGAACTAAAACTTAATTACATCCCAGAATTTACTCTGCCCTTCACATGGGGCTCTAGATAGATCAAGATTAATTATGCTGTGGAGATCTTTCCCCCTCTAGCCTAAATTTTTCTATCAAACTGGTTGCCTATGTATTTTGACTGGGCAATAAACCATTTTCTGAAGACAGGAAAACTACAATTTCTTTTTGCTATTAGCAGTAAGAGTTTTCTGCATGGGAAAGGTACATCAATTATACCAACATAATTACCATATAACTATACTACAGTAATTATTTCACTATATATCTTCCTGTAGTGACTGCTATTGAATAAAGCAGCGTTTTCAATATACCTTAAATCTATTCCCTAGCAATATAAACTAAATCAAAACATGTCCTGTTACTTAAGAACAAATATTTCGTGTTGGGAATAATGCTGGAAAAAAGCAAAGCTTTTCAGCTATAACATTAATACAAGTTCATGACAGTAAAACAGTGCTGGTTAAGATTTCCCCTGGAGTGCCTGGGTCCCTTACAAGCTATTTGGTGGAAGAGGTGACCTCCTTTCCTCCAGACCAGAGCCAGTACCTGGTCTGAGATAAGCATGACCCCAGGTCAGCATTCCATTCCAGAAGAGACATAATTTAAGCTCGTCTGATGCCATCATCAGAGCATCTTTTCCTTTTTAGATAGCTCAGCAGGGAGAAGATAGCATCTAAAGGATGTGTGCTGGATATGCCCAAGTATTGGCCTGACATGAGGCTACATCTTGAAGGAGAAAAGGCATCCACTGGTGTGGGATCAAGAGCTGGTCATAAAGCACTGTGAAAGATAAGCATTCTCAGTGAGGGTTCGGAATCCTGGACGTTTCTCTTTGTATCAGAGAGGAACTGCACTTTATCACTTTAATCTTTCTCTAATGCAAACAAAACAAACATGACTTAATGAGGAGGAACGGGTGGATGATTAATGATGGATAGTCTATTTTATCTATGTGCCTGTTGCTAATTTACAGTCTACACAAACGCCCTGATCAGATGCTCAGACTGGCAGGACACTGCAGGGGGTAAGCTCAGGAAAAACTCACCTGCAGAAGCAGGTGATCCAACAAATGGCAGGATGAGAGCCTGTGTACAGCCTTAGCTTGGAAAAGGCTTTACAAAATCAAAAAAAAAACCAACCACCTGGTTGTCCCCGTGACAGGTGAGCAATACATCTGGGATTGTACCAAAGCCATTAGTGTCATGTCTGTGCCACCATATGTCACCATCAAGACGCAGTGCAGAAGGAGTCTGAGACTGTAAGGTTCCTCCTCAGCTCCAACCACTTCTCCTGACATTTACAGTCAACATTGTTGCAATGCTAACTTGCAATAAATTAAATGGTTTAAATCTCATTTCCTTTTGCAATTCATGATGCATAAACCAAAGGCAAATAAAATAAATTTTTCTGAAAAGAATAAATTAACTGCTTATTTCAGGAAACGTACACTCAGATATTCTTACAAAAGTGTTTTATTGGTGGCAATATCCCACAGATAGTGCTTTCACATGCTAAACAACAAATGAAACTAGCAGCTAATTTTTTTAGCAGTGTCTCTGAGTGCTTAGCAGTGCAGTGCATGTTCATAGGTGATGTGAGCTGGTGGAGAGGAGAGGCCAGGATGCAAGGTGACAATGAGAACAATGCACATCCTCTGAGCACATCATATCAGTGCTGATTCATTCATTCTCCTGTGAAGCATCCTTTCCCACCCAGAAAGAAGCTATGTCCCCATGGGGCTCTGAAGCAGCTTGTACCCACTCTGCATGTGGCTCTGCTCATTTTACTTTTTTCTTCTGGCAAACACTACAGGAAAGTGCAAGAAATAGGGTTTAAGTCATAGAAAGCCCATCAGAAAGCTGTTGTGTGATGGGAAGGGTAAAAATCATACTCCCACTGTCCCAGGCAGAACACGCAGTTCACACTATGGCTACATATCTACATTTGGTTTTGTGTCACTCATGTATCCAAAATGTGGCAATAATGTGCATATAAGTATATATTACACAAATAGTGTACACAGTACTCCCAAGCCAAACCCCAACTTATACTCATTTCATAGTAATTTTTAAATTAAAAAAGGATCATGGTGCACATGTTGAAGCAACTTTATCCACTGTTGCATGTTTGCATGACCAGGTTTGGTCTATCACTGTTTGTAGTCAGGGATGTGTTGCAAGGTATCTCTAGTAACCCAACAAACGATAGGCATCTTTTCAAATCTGACATAGTTTTCTGATGCAAAAGAAAACCAAAACTCAGGTGAGTGGCATGAAAAAATAATAACTGCAGAACAATTGTTCATTGTTTCTCCCATCATAAGAACTAGGGGTCACTGGTAGATTTAAAGTAAAAACAGGGGTTAAATAGTAGAACCTTTCTTCCATGTAATGCATAATTGAACATGGAACTGAGAGCCATAGGAGAGTTTGAAAATAAAAATGTAAATATACTCAGAAAAAATTGCACATATTCAGAACAAAAAGATCCACAAAGTATTTGCACTGTACGCAGAAGGTGAAGTTTTGTCTTAGCTGAAGCCTATGTTAACATCCAATTATTTTAATAAGGCTCAAATTTAACATCTAGTAAGAAGTGCTGAAAAAAGAAGTGCAAGTTAATAAAATGTGACAAACTGACTTTTACTTTATGACATCTATGTATGTTACATGTTTGATGTTAATTAATGAAACTTTATTTACATTTATATACTACCTAATGAAAGATACTTTATGAGTCCAGAAAACCCTTCTTTAAGCACCACTTATATTCAGCTCTTTTTTCATCACATTCCACTTAGGGAACTGTGACCTTTACTGAGACCTGACTTACTACTGCCTTTCTAAATCTAACTATAACACAAGAAGAGTAATGTGCCTATGGATATATAACAGCACAGACTAAAAATGATGCAAGATAATTTCTCTTTTTCCTTTTTTCCTCTGCATTCTCATAGTTCCATATTCTTTCTTTGTTGCACTTCTCAGGCAACGATGATTACAACCAATACTTTGGGACCCAGCACAAAAAGCCCCAAAGCAAAAAATTAAGAGAGATGAGGCATCACTGGAATAAGCGATGGATCACTGCATGTGTTTTATTCCCCTTTGAAAGCCATCTATGGTTTATCACTGAGGGCACATCAGAAAATAATGAGCTAATTTTTTGTTTGTTTGTTTGTTTGTTTTCCCCTTGTGGCAAAGCAGCCAGAGCCATAAAATAAGCCTTTGTTCTTCATGAAGGATCAAATGGCTGATTTAGTCATGAAAGGCTTGCTCTTTCAAAATGGTTTCCCTTTCCCAGACCAGAGTTTTCTTCTTCTATTGGAAAAGCAATTCATGTGCATCAGGTGATGCATGCACACATTACTGGGCACAGTGACATCTGCCCAGAAAAGGGGTGCTCCAGCAGGGCTGAGTCTCATGCAAGAACCCAATGGAGGACCAAAGGAAAGGCTTCCAGAGTGACTCCGCCTTGATGAGGCTTTGGGGAATCAAGCACTGCTGGTAGCAGCTTGGGTGGGGGTGCCCAACTGCAAGGTCTTCCCTTGTAGAGCTGTCTCTGAGATGTCCATGAACAATGTGCATGAGCTGAAGTTTCCCAAAGCCATTTGAAAGTATGCATTAACCAAAGTAATCCCTGGATAGTTCCTTTTCCTTTGTTCTCCAGTGGACCTTTAAGCTTTTCCTATATTTTCCCCTCTCATTCAAGCAAAGCTGGGCTGGTACTTGGGTTTTCTCTCAGGTGTGCTGAGTACCATCTGAGCACCAGAAATAGCACAGGTATCTCATCAGCATCCCTCCTAAATGGTTTAGGAATACTAGTGGGTGACATTTGCGATTTCCCTAACAGCTATAGCCATGGATCCAGTGGGATGAGGAGGAGACATAGCCATGACAGTTGGTGAGGTAATGGCACGAACTGAGAGGCACTGCTCTGTAGGATGACACCGCTGCTAAAGAGTGAACTACCACAAGTGCAGAATACCAGTCAAGAGAGGCAGGTAAAGGAAAAGCATAGTGCATGATGAGGTTAGACTTCACTGTGCTAATAATAATACTGGCTCTTTAAATCCATCCTATCAAAACTGTATCTTTTATTTTTCAGTGTTTGACTTAAAGAATAACCACTTGCTCTGCATTTGGAGGGAAGTTAGTAAGGCACCTAGGAATGTATGCATGTCAACTATTCGCACCCTGGTTTCAGGCAGGGTTGTTTTTTTTTTTTTTTTTAAATAT